>RJWM01001914.1:0-141200 GCA_004363535.1 Dasyprocta punctata | reverse complement strand
CAAACGTCATTCACCCAAGTTTGTCCTCAGGGCTGCTCAGCAACATTTCCCCACCCCTTCCAGGGGACCTTCTCAGTTTCCCATGCTGCCTGCTTCCCTTCTTCCCTAACTCCCAGCTCTCAAGTAACATTTGTTTAATATCACAGAGAAAAAAGATGTTGGTCATGAAATTCTGGGTCATCTTATTCCACATTGGTAAGTTTATCTGAATCATGCACCCCCCCCCCACTTTTCTCAAAAGGAAGTATTGTGCCTTTTCCTGTCCAAAGTTAAGCCTTCTATCTTTCTCTGACCTGTCCCTCTCCAAATTCCTGTGAAACTATGTCCCCCAATAATAAGTTCTCTTTCTTTCCACAGGTTCCTTCTTTCAACATGTAAATACACTTAAAACTTAGGGAGAAAGGAAGATGGAATTATATTAAATGCCTTCTCTATATTAATTTCTTGAGAACACGTTATCTCATACACCTTCCTAACAATTTTATGAATTATGTGCTATTATTCCATCTATTTCAGATATGAAAGCAGGATTTAGAGATGGTCAAGTGGACTAAAGTTTTAAGTTAGTAAGTGGTGGAGGGAGAATTGAAACTGACTTTATCTAATGGCATAATCCTGAGTGCTTTCTCCATTAGTCCACTCTAAATTCCCTTCTCTTTCCATTCAAAATTGATTAACAAATTACTCCATGAATTTCTATTTCAACATGGTTTACTAGTGCGTATCCCTGTGTGGGAATTGTTTAAGCTGAGTCCCTTCACTGAATGCAGTGTCTTCAGACCCAACCTAGAGCACATTTGGCTGATGAGAAGTTCAGAGAGGCTGCTGGCCATTCAGCTCCCTACTTGGCTGTTGGGTGCTGGTCACTCTCTGCAGAATTTTTCTCTGTAGGTTGGCAATAATAATAATACACATAAGAACAAATGCTAATAATCGGTATGCTGGTGAATATTTAACAATTTTTTTTCTGGATAAAAATCCTTGGTTAGTAGTGTTTGCCAGTTTATGAGATAGAGTACTCCCATTATGAGGATATTTTAATAATGGCTGTGTTTAGCAACTTCCTTGAAAAGTCCCTGAATGTTTGATCACGGGCTCTTCTAAACCGCCTGCAGTATGCCATTGAATAAGCTAATAGTTATTGAACCCTTACCAAGTACTATGCACTATTTTAGGTGCTTAAAATTATTATCTTACTTAATCCTATAACACATTTGCATCCATTTCATCGATGAAGAAACTGAGAGATTAAGTAAATTCTCCCCAAATTTGTCGGCAGTGTGGGAGCTGAGATTGGACTGGAAACCTAAAAATGCTATTTTCTTTTATGGAAATAACCCACAAATACCTTACTGCTTTAACCTTTTTTATTTTCAAAAATTTAGAAGGATCTGGTTTGAATCTTGTCATCCTGAAACTTATGAAGAAAATGTGGATTAATTGAGCAATTTGTCCTTATCAGTCATATTCTTTCACTGATTCTTCAATTGAGTAATTTGAACCATGTGTCATTACTTGCAAGTTGAGAAGTACTGTTTGAGCTCCAAAATCAAGTAGCATCACAACCATGCTCCAGTGAGGAAAATGTAGAGTTCTTTTCATATTATAAGTAACTACCCCTCAACTGACTATTGGTTATTTGAAAATTGTTGGCAATCATTCTTCCTCAACTTTGTTTCTCATTTCACAACACACAGTTCACCTTTCACTTCATTCACATGCAGTAACGTATAGCTCTCAAGGCAGTCATAATTATCCCAATTTCTATTTTGTCACATCTTGGTATATATATCCAAAATATGGTGTCCTATCAGAACAAATGTAAAACAAAGTGCAAAATCACGAGAGGAGCTTGTCATGACATGTTGGACTAATACTTGGCTAAACTTATGTGACATGAACAATTTGTATGTGATGCTTCAATTCCTTTTTGCGACATATATCACAACAAATTCCTGTTCATTAATGTGATGATGTTTTGAACTTTGGTGTTACTAGTATTATAGTGCAAATATCTAAGCACAAATTCAAATGAATGTATCTGAAAGACAAAATGTCTGATTGACTTGAAAATGTATACTTAAGATAAATAAGTAATATTCTACCTTGATAGAGTTAAGTATTAAGAGGGTAGGAGTCTGATCATTTGATGTTTTTGTACACACTTAACTCGATGCCAATATGAACAGAAACTTATTCAGAATGTTGAAAGAATATAATATAATGAAAACATCATATCACAGTGATATCTGTGCACCCATGTTTATAGCAACCCAATTTGTAATAGCCAGATCTTGGAAACAACCCAAGTGCCCATCAATCAAAGAATGGATCAAAAGATGTGGTATTTTTATACAATGGAGTACTACTCAGCTATTAAGAAAGATTGTATTGAGACTTTTATAAGTAAATGGTCACAACTTGAGACCATACTCATAAGTGAGATAAATCAAACCCACATGTGTAAATACCGTATTGTCTCCCTAGTGTAAGAAATGGAAAAGTATATGTGATTCAAAATCTATAATAAATACTATGTAAGGGTAAAAAACAGCTCAAAGAGCAAAGATAATCGGGAAGGGAATAGGCAGAAAGAGAAAAGGGAAGAGGAAAAGATATAAACCTGTATATATGTATATGTAAGATAACTAAAAAGAACACTGCTGAATGTTTTTGTTATTGAGAAAGAACAATTCATACTCATATGATTAGATCAATCTTGCATGTCTATATCTGTTAATGTAAGAAACCATTTTAAAGATAACGATGCACAATATTGCAACCATTGTCAAGCCTCTATCTTCCGGTTGTGTAAACCTGCAATGTTGTGTATTTACTCTAGTCGTTAGTTTGTCTCTTTTGCTTGCTGTTTTTACTATATATGTCGTCTTTTTTGTGTGTTTTGTTTTGCTTTGTTTTGTTATTCTTCGCTTAAATAAAAAAAAAATAACATAATGTAATATAATATAATATAATAAATATTTCTTGCGCCTTTATTAAGTCTCTTTAAGGTATGTAAGTGTATTTAGAATAATTAAATGTTATGTATTTATCACCCTTGAAAAATGATGCAACTTCTGGCAATTTATCCTTAGGACCTAATTTTAAGGAGAAAGAAAAACAAGATAGTGCAAGAAGTTGTTCACTACAGGGCTAGCCATATAAACAGAGAAACTAGATGTACATAAATATTCCAGAAAAGTTAAAGAATTCAATTAACTTTCTTTAAATAAATTTTGAGCAGCCAATAAAAAAGATAGTAATTTTATTTATCAAGATTAAAAATTAAAAGCAAGAGATAAAAGTCCACTTATGACTTGATCATGTAAGGCAGGGGGTCATGTTAGAGTGGTCCACAGTATGGGCTGTAGCTTTAAAACAACCAGAACTCAATTTCAGGGTTTTTCAATTTGTTTAGCAACCTATGGCAAGTTGCTTACATTTTCTAGGCCCCAGGTTCCCATTTAAGATGGAAAAAAGTGCTCTCAGAGTCATTGTAAGGATTAAGTGAGTGCTCAAGACAGCACCTAGAATATTGATCTATTACATATGCGTACATACATGTGCAAAATGCATGTGCATCTAGGCCAAAGACTGGTATGAAATACGGAGAAAAATCCCTAATGTGTGCTTCTGGGTGTGGAGTATTTGTGGATAAATTTTAAAAAATACTTTTGTATTGTATAACATATATGAAACAGTAGCAAACATTGAGAAAATAATTTTTAAAGTATCTTATAAATTAGGTTTACCTCTAATATAGGCATGCATTAGTGCAAACAACTGAGGTTGCCTGATTTGAGTCTGGTAATTTGAAAGGACCGTCATGGACAGAACTGATGTTTCTATATTTTCTGTTGCTCATGAACTCTAACTATTTTGCCACCATCCACAGGTTCACCCACTTTCCCTGTATGGTTGTGGAATTAGCTTAATTTTCATGCTATTTGGGTATGGATAGAGTTATGCTCATCTAATGATGATGGTGTTGTCAGGCCTTTGGATTTCTGCTCATATGTGGAAGGTAATTTCTAGCCTTCCCAGCTATTAGATAGTTCACTACTATTTCTCTCCTTCCTCCTTGTTCATCTTCCTTTTATCAGAGTAAAATTGGTAACGATGAAAAAAAAGGTACTCTCATGGTTATCCCTTGAACTGAAAATAACTAGCAACTTCTTCGAATATTTCAACATTTAGCCCATAATTCTAATAAACCTTACGTGAAAACTTTGCAAGATGCACAATGCAATGTTTGGATCACATTTGAACTGAGAGCAAAAATTAGTGGATTATTAATGCATCTGAAGTCATTATGATAGGCATTCACGTAGCGAGAATCAATAACAATTGCCTTAGTGTAAATTATTTTTATTCTATAGGCCATCAAGACTCAGAAAAAGTTTTAGAAACAATAGTTTTCTAAGTCTTCAGCTCAAGCAGACATAAAATCCAGGATTCAGTGTAAGTCCAAGGCTTGTCATCACCTGCTCCAATGTGCAAGTGGGTGCTTTACGCATGCCCAAGTCTTCTTAGCTTCCATTTATTAGTGAGGGCATTTAATTAAACCAAGATAGTCTTTCTGCCTGACCAGGGCAACTACTGATGGGAATAAAATTGATGGGAGATGAACAGTTAACAGCAGGAAATACACGGGAACAAGAAAGAAAAGAGCCATAGTCAAAATGAAGAATATTGCTGTAGTATATTATATTTGACATTTACTGCTGTGTCTAATAATGCATCCCTTACTTCTCTCCAGAAGCCATGTTACTTCATTATTTTAAATTTTGGAAGCTTTTGTTTTTGAAAAATGACAAAAATCTCAGTTCTCCATTCCTCATTAGAGTGCATATTTAATTATGTTCCTCTGTTCATTATATTTGAATGTTGCCATTCAATGAGAGAGATGCTGGCAAGAATCATGTAAATGGCTATGCTTGGCTTTTCCAAGGTATTTAAAATTCTGTCGTTGTTTCCATAAGCCACAGACGGTGGGTTATTTTTCATGGACAGACAGTGCATTCTTCTCTTGGGGTTTTTATGGACAGACTGTATAAAATGATAACACAATGAATGGGGGACCGGCTCTACTACATCAAGGACTTAAATCAGCTATTTCAGACAGAAACTCAATGTGGTAGAGCACATTTCAAATAGGTTTGCAGGTACAAGTTATAACACAAAATTTCAGCATCTTTTGTGATTAATCTCATAAGTGGTTAATGATATTTTTTAATAATAAATTAAAGTTAAGATGAGGAAAATTTCAATAATGTAAGTTCAAGTGGTGACCTGAATAAAATCGATAAGATTTGCATGCCAGAAATAAAATAGAGATAATATCCATCTTCGAAAATACAGGGGTTTGTATTGTTATGGAAAATATACTAAGGATGAATCTTTTTCTTACCTTTTCATTGCCCTTTTCATGTCATGTGATAGTTTTTATGATTTCATAGCACTGTATTCACTAAAGCTCATTCTCCTACTTTTATGCCCTTTTTCTGAGAGGGAAGTTTCTTTACTGTAATTGTTCAAAAATAAGCTATTTTAAGGTTAATTTCTAACTAACCCTAACATAATCATAATCATTAGAGCTTCCTTTTTGTTGTTTCTCTTTTAAACCTGTTGTAGAAAAATAGTCTAAAGTGATTTCTAAAAATTGTCTCTAAGGACTGTGAAGAAATATCTATTTGCAATTAATGATGCAGAAAATCAAGAATTACCAAGTTTGACAATAAAGTATTTTTTTAATCAGTTTGAAATTCTTTTTAATGGAAAAATTCACATGGAATTAATTTTTATGCATAGATTTAATGCAAACTTTAATTTCCCACTAGCAGGTGTGATATATGATCCACATCATTTTTCTAGCTGTATTTCTCATGAAAACTTTAAATTTGTATGCAAGTTCTGTTTATATAAAATCATTGTGGACACGTTTTTATTAGTAGTACTTAATAACCAGGTTCAATATATATGTTATATGTTATATGTATTAAAACCATTTGTTCTTAATAATAAAAAGCATTTCTGCATTATATTCCACAGGCTTCACATTTAATCATTTTCCAATAATTTTGATTGATGTAAAGAAATGATAAGTATATAATACACCAGAGGGAAATTGCCATATTTTTGACTATTTAAAACACAAGGCCGGAGATTTAGCTCAGCGGTGCAAGTGTCTGCATGGCATGCACAAGGTCATGAGTTTGATCTCCAGTACCAAAAAAGAAAGTAATAATAATAATAACAATAGAAGAAAAATACAACTTCAAATACTTATAATGTATAATGCTCTTCATGATAAATCTATTTTAGTCATTTTTTTATTTATGTCTCATTCACTCCCAAGAAGGGTATAAAGTGTCTTATTGTTAGGCAACCATATAATTTAACACACAAACCTTTGAGAGTCAGAGTTAATATTAATCATCATATTGGAGCAACAGATATAATCTAGCACTGTTCTACAACTCCTGGAACATATGGTCATCTCACTGACAAAAAGCTCAAATACAATTAAACCATAGCACAGACAATATAAGACAAAAGTCAAAGAACAAAATGGTAGTAGAAAAACATTCATGTATGTCTACCTGACTTTGATCTAGCTAGACATAGCACGTCATTTAGTATGTTGAGACATAGGAATCTCCTGTATCACTGTTTCCTAATTCATAAGGATTACAGTATTAGTCACGATAGACTAACCACTATAATACAAAACTCTAAAATCTCAATGATATATTTTCTCATTCACATCACAGTCCACCACAGATTGGTAAGAAAGTGGTGATCAAGGCTTAAAAGCCTAAGCAGACAAGTGCTCCTTCTCTTGAACTTGGGACCAGCAAGGCAGGCGTGAGTGTAGACACCCAGCTGAAGGATGGAAGGGAAGGTTAAAGGCTCACACAGGACTTGTTATTTGTCAGTTCTTCGGGTGAAAGCATCACTTTTTCACAGTTTTTATGGCCAAACTCTACTTTGTGACTTCTGCCTAACTACAAGGGAAGCTAGGAACTGTGGTCTGGCTCTCTATCCTGGAAGAAGTAGAAATGAGATTTGGTGAATGTATAGCAGTCTCCATTACTGCCCACCATTCTGGTCACCAAGTAGTCATTTCATTCTTCCTCCCAGACACAGAGTAAAGAAATTCAGAGTCCCTTTATGGAGTTCAAAAATTTGAGTTTGGAAAGTACTCAGTCCTCTTTATAGCTGCAGCTAAGCAAGCCTTCTTATCATTTGGTTGCTGTACTTAGAAAGGTAAATTATCTTCTCATTCATACTACTCTGTATATTCAGTAAACCATAGTAATTGGGGATAGCCACAACAGTTGACATTTTCTGCAAGAAAAAAACCAGACAATCAATTGTAGGTAGAAAACATCTTTCTTACCTTCTCTTTTGTAGAACGTTTCCTTACTGTTTTGCTTCAATCACGAATGTCATCTTCTTTCCTTTTCACTGTTACACTTGAGAAATCACCAAAGTATTTGTGTCATATTAAGAACTTATTAAATCTGTTTGCTCTCTTGTACCTCAGATTAGCAACCTTAAAGCTACTTAGTAAAATCCTCTGCAGTTCTTGTTATTTAAAGCATATTATGGAGTTAACACAAAGGGAGCCTCTTTATCAGTGATTACAAGGATTATGGAAGAAGATTTATGAGCTCGAAAAGACTCGAGAAAATTACTTCCAAAGCAAGACATGCAAGAATGAAGGAGTAGCACAAGAAGAAAGTTATTTGGCTTCCTGGCATTCAAATTATTGTTAGCTAGCTTTCTGTGCCTTCCTAAACTTGGACACTTTGTGTATGTGAGTGTGTGCATGTGTGCTTGTGTTTATGTGCTTGTGCTTATGTTTAGTGTGCAGGTACTATAATGAGATTCAATTCATTTTGTTGGCATAAAGGCCACTCCTGTATAGATAATTAGGAAAACATATAAAAATTTGATAATAATTACTGAAGATTTCAAATCCTGAAATAAGAATATGAGAATCCCAGGCAAGTAGTTGTATTTTTAAATTTTAAATTTCAGAATAATTTTAGATTTAGAGAGTCACACCCTGACCAGAGAGCTCCTATGTGCTTTTCAGTCGTGTCATATCCCATGTCACTGAGGCACAGTTAGCATAATACTACTAATCAGATAACAAACTTTATTTCAATCTCATCATATTTTCTACTGATGTCTTTTTTCTGTTCCAGCATCTGACCCAAGATGCACATTGCATTTTTATTTCCACTCCTCCTTCGTCTCCTCCAGTCTGCTACTCTTCCTCAATATTTTTTTCTCTCCAACTAATTTAGCTTCTTTTGAGTATACTTTTAAGTATTTTGTAAAATGTAGGTAATTTGTCTGACCTTTTTTCAGGGTTAAACTGAATTAACGGCTGTAAGGCAGAGTAACCAGAGGTATAGTGCTTGCCTCTGGTATCCTGTAAGGAGTTACCCAGTTTATCACTATGGTGTTATTTCTAGTCACTTGGCTAAATTGATACCTGCTAGGTTTCTTTAATTAATTTTTATTTTTGCAGCATGAACTTTGAGGAAATTACTTTTGTTCAGTACTTGCACCTTATTTGTCACTTAAAATACTTCCTTTTCCCTAGACTCAAGATAGTCAGTTGCTCTACACCCTCAGCATTTTGATGGGTAAGAGAAAAATGTATTAACTTGCTGTTGTTTCAGTACTCTTGTTGTATTTGAGAATAGCACTGATTCTAACTCTCAGCAGGGCTCAGAGATTCAATGGGGCTTTACAGAAACACCCTTTATATTAGCCGTTACTGTTAGTTGTCATGGTAGCCAATACTCCATTCCATTCCAGAAGGTCACTCTTCATTAAATTTTGTCATATCACCTCTCCTGCCAGCAATAAATATGTGACCAACTTTTACCAATGATATATGAGGGAAAGTTGAGTATTATTGTCTTCCTAAAGAAAATTTCTTTTCTCTTAATAAAGGACAATAAAGAATAGATAATTTGTCTTCTACCTCTGGACACAGCCACATTAAATTTGGATATAGTGCCTGAATCTATGGCCACCATAGTCTACAATATGAAAATGAAACCAACAGTGCAGATAGCAGAACCAAAACTGTAAAGAACATGTATACTTGATAGTGATTCCAAGAGATTTTCCCAACCAACCTGGAACTGAATCTATCTATGAATTTCTAGTTCTGTGAAATGATGGATTTTGTTATTGGTTAAGCCAGTTTAGGCCTTGATATTTAAATTACCTGAATTGAATTCAATGACTTATAAATAACAGATCTTACTTTAAAGGGAGTATGATTTTTTTTGTGCAAATGTGTTGCAACCTGTTTATCCATTATATTGTTGATAAGTTTTTGGATTGTTATTTTCAGTTTGAACTTTTAGGAACAGTGTTATTATGGATATTTTAGTACTTGTCATTTGGTAAATGTTCTCACTTTTTAATGTATAAACCTTAGAGTGAGTGAAATTGCTCAGTCACAAACTATGTTTCTGTTTAAATTCAAAAGATACTATCAAATGCTTTTATAAAGAGGTTATGTCAGTTTGTACCCTCTTCAGAAATATGTGAGAGTCACAGTTGCTTCATGTCCTTGTCAACAGTCTTCTCAGTCTTTTTGTTTATGCATTCTGATGCATGTGTGTGGAAAGTAGATTACATTCTGATTAGTGATTTTATATATGTTCTCATATATATTCATATTCATATCCATTCTATATAATTTCTTCATATTTTTATTATTTTTGAGCCATACTCTATACATAAATTCTTGGGAAAGCATCAGAAAACTGTTATTATTTATTCAAATTAAATGTCTTTACGCTGAACCTGAAAGTAAGGTAGTATAAAAAGGAGATAGTAAGCTTAAATATAGTATGTTGTTATAAGAATAAGCTCCAGTTCATTATTTTAAGGTTAAGAATTGTTTTTGTAAAGTAGGACTGTTCGATAAAACAAGACAGAAACTGTTTCAAAATTATGATGCAAAGAATGAAAAATACTGGCCAATGGGATCAATATAAAAAGGTACAATGGGAAAAAATGGTCTTCATCATCAATTCCTCATTTCATACTCATCTGTAAAATGAACTGTTTTGTTAATTTTCACCTTTATACTTTTAAAATCCAAAATGTTGATTGCCATCCACACCACACCCAGTCTGAGACAGAAGGGCTCTCTGGGGCTAAAATTATTGCCCATAACTGCTGAAGAAAAGGCGCCTTTCTGGTAGGACCGTTTTGGTTCGTATTTGAATGTGGGAAGTGGTAATATGACACAAGGACTATTTTCTGGAGAAAAAGACTCATTTTCCTGTTGTGCTGAAACTCAGACTACTGAGAATAAAGGTCAGTGATAGGAATGTTACAGCACAAAATTCTCTAGCTGTTGGCTTGTATAAGAGAGAGCTAACTGTAAGATAAATAATCACTTGAGCCTAAAAACTCCTGACAACATTTCTGCCCATAGATTGTCTAAGTACTTATTATAAATGCTTGTGTAAGTCTGCATGTTTATTTAGGGTGTGTTTCTATGATCACAGATTGTTGTTGAGAACTGGACCAGATTATCTATCGAGTGAATATGTTAAACTTTTATTAAAATGTCAATAGGAACAGATTTTTCTCTGCATTGATGTTAATATTTAAAGTCTAGTTGAATAAATAGTTTATCTGACATTAAAGCTTCATTTTCTATTTTCTTTGTAGTTTGTTGATTTTTAAAAACATCTATTCACATATTGGTTTCTAGTTTCCAAGTAAAATTAATGATAAAAGTATTTCTTTGCTTTTGATAGCTATGACTTACTCTATGTTTGAATCTGTCAGACAATATTTAATGTAGCATTTCATAGGTTTGATTTGTTGTCAATCTAGGATCATTACCTTGCAGCACAGATAATGAGACATGAGTTTGGTTGGTGTTTTGGTCTGAATGTTTGTGTCCCCTTAAATTCCTAGCTCAAGTCTTAATCACCAATGTGCTGGTAATAGTAGATGGGGCCTTTTGGAGGTGATTGGATCAAAAGACTGGAGCATTCATGAATGGATTTAGTGTCTTGCTAAAAGAGGCACTAGAGTTGCTTTGCCCATTTCACCAAGAAATTGACAGTTCATACTCAGAAAAAGGCCTTTGCCAGAACCGTGCTATGCTTCTTGATCTTCCAGCCTCTAGAGCTACAAGAAATAAATTTCCATTGTTAATAAGCCACCCAGTCCATGGTATCCTGTCACAGCAGCTAATCTACTAAGATGTTTGACTACCTGATCTTAGTAGTTCCCTAGGAGCAATCAAATGCAGGTCCAGAACCCCTTGGCATTCTGTCCTTAAGGATCATTTATTTCAAATATGTGATGATGAGTTCTGATTTTTGTATTATAAAAAATAGCTGGTTAAATCATGCCTATTGTTGTTTATGAAATGCATTTTTGTTTATATGATACTTCCTTAATATCTATAATTTCTAAAAATGTGCAAAGGAATGCATGGAATGAATGTGCTCCATGGGGTATCATGGATGTGTTTCAGTGTCAGCTCCTAAGAAAATTCATTTAATCTCTCCCTGCCATCTAAAAAAAAAAAAGGCCGGTATCTTCTGAGAAGGGCTTGCAGTTTTAGACATAACAAATTTAAATACCTAACACAAAGATGGCACTTAGTACTTGGTGGTTATTTTGATTTCAAAATAAAAAAACCCACCCTCTTTATGAATACACTGGTCCTTAGTGACAAGACATTCCATCTTTTACAATGACATGAAGATTTCAATATTTTAATACAATAACAGAAAATATGAGGAATAAAGACTTCTGGTATTTCTAGAGATAGATGAGCATAAAGATATTTCACATTACTTCTCTTATGAAGAAGATTCTGCTGAGATAAATACTTAAATATAAAGAAATAATTCTGATGATTTATTCTTTCAGGCAAGAATCAATTAGAAAACACTTGCTTCTGTCATTTAAAAAAATCTATCCTTTTTATGCCAGCACTCAGAAAGATTGAGGCAGGAGAATTGCAAGTTGGAGCCCAGTCTGGGTGATTTAGCAACTTAGCTAAACTCTTTATCAAAAATTTTTAAAAATGTAAAAAGCGTGGGGTGCAGATGTAACTGAGTGCAAAGCAAAGTCCCTAGATTTAATCCCCAGTACCAAAAAATATCTATCACTTTTATTGGCTTTTAATTTTCTTTTTCAAAAATTTGAGCTATTTGGAGAAGGTAAAATCACCATGGACCCAGATAAAATTAAAAAGGGCAACATTAAAGTTTCCTAGACAATAGCATTCATTCTGAATATTGTCATCAAATTTAAAAATTTCAGAATTTATTTTAATACTTGTATAGTTTGTCTCTTCACTTCGTTCATTGTTTCCTTTGCTGTGCAGAAGCTTTATAATTTGTTATAGTCCCATTTGTTTATTCTTGATGTTATTTCTTGTGCCAAAAGGGTTTCTGTTTAAGAAGTCTGTACCTATGCTTATGTCTTTCAAAGTTTTATCTATTTTATCTTCCAGCAGTTTAAGTGCCTATGTCACAATGTCCAAGTCTTTGATCCATTTTCATTTTATTTTAGAACATGGTGGTTGATACAGGTCTTGAGTCAATTTTTCTGCTTGTGTGTAACCACTGATCCCAGCACCAGTTGTTAAAGTACCTATATTTCCTTCAACATATGGACTTTTAGCTCTTTGCTAAAAATCAATGACTGAATGTGCCTCAGGTTGTTTCTGTATTCTCCATTCTGTTCCATTGATCCACACATCAGTCTTTGTATCAGTGCTGTGCAACGTTTATCACTAGAGCTTTCATTATAATTTGAAATCAAGGACTGTGGCTGCTCCTGTTTTGCTCTTCTTGTCCAAATTTGCCTTTGCTATTATGGGTCTTTTCTGGTTCCATATAAATTTTAGAATTGCTTTTTCTAGTTCTGTGAAGTATGCTCTTGGGATTTTGATAGAGATTGCATGAAATCTACATAACAGTATTGCTAGTATGGTCGGTTTGACAATTGCTTCTACCTATCCAGGAACAGGGGTTACCTTTTCTTCTCTGATGTCCACTTGGATCCCCATTATCAGAATGCTGTAATTTTCATTGCAGAGCTCTTTCACTTTCTGCATTTAATTTCTAATTATTTAATTTTTTGAAGCTATTATAAATGGTATTGTTTTCCTAATTTCTTTCTCAGTGAGTTCATTATTGTCATATAGGAATGATATTTATTTTTGTGTGTTGATTTTGTATCCTGTTACATTGCTGAATTTATCAGTTTTAGGTGTCTTTTTGTGGAATTTTTGTGTTTTCTGGGTGGAGGACCTTATCATCTACTAATAGTGATAATTTGACTTCTTCTTTTCCTATATGTATCGCTTTTATTTCTTTTTCTTGCCTGATTGCTCTGGCTAATGTTTCATGTACTACACTGAACAGGATTGGGAATAATGGCATTTTTGTCTTTTTTTTTCAATTTTAGAGGGAAAACTTTCAGCTTTCCCTCATTTAATATTATGTTAGCAGTAGGTTTGCCATAAATGGCTTTTATCTGATTGCAATAAACTCCTATATTTGTTTTTAAGGGTTTTTATCTTGACTCAATGTTAGATTCTGTCAAGGGCATTCTTCACATCTACTGCTTTGAAATGATCTTGTTCTTGCTTCTGTTTATGTGTATGTTACATTTATTGGTTTGTATATGTTGAGCCATCTTGGCATACCTGGGATGAAGCCTATTTGATATAATCTTTTTAATAATTTGTTACATTCTGTTCACCAGTATCTTATTGAGGATTTCTGCACCTATGTTCATCAAAGAAACTGGCCTGTAGTTTTCTTTTTTAGCTTGGTATTATCTGACTTTGTAACCAAGTTTATCTTAGTTTCCCTTTCAATTTCATTAAGGAGTTTGTGGAGTATTAGTTCTATGAAGTTCTTATAGAAATGAGCAGTGAATACATTATCCATAGGGTCCTGGTCTTTTCTTCTTTTCTTTTCTTGCTTAGTAGTTCTATTTCTCTCTCTCTGTCTCTCTCTCTCTCTCTCTCTCTCTCTCTCTCTCTCTCTCTCTTTCTCTCTCTGTGTCTCTTTCTCTCTGTCTGTCTCTCTCTGTCTCTCTCTCTCTCTCTCTTTCTCTCTCTCTGTCTCTGTCTCTCTCTCTCTCTCTCTCCTCTGCCTCAATTTGATTTACTGCTGTGGGACTGTTCAGGGTTTCTACATCTTTTTGGTTCAGTTTTGTATTCAAATCTCTAGGACTCTTTCCATTTCCTATGAATTCTCAATTATTTTTCTTTTTTTTTCTTTTTTTTTTTTTGGTACTGGGAATCAAACTCAGGACCTTACACTTTCCAGACAGGTGCTGTGTCACTGAGTTATATCCCCAGTCCCTCTTTAATTTTATTGAAATGCAAATTTTCAAAAGAATTACTAAAAATCTTCTGGTTTTTAGCAGTGTCTGCTGTCATTTCACCATTTTCATTTGTAGTTTCATTGATATAGGTCTTCTCTTCCGTTGCTTGGTAACTTTAGCTAAGGTTTGTCTATTTTATTCATTTCTTTTAAAGAACTAGCTCTTTGATTCATTGATTCTTTGTGTCTTTTGAGTCTTAATTTCATTAATTTCTGCTCATTATATATAATTTCCTTCCTTGTAATAGCTTTGAATTTAAATTCTTCTCATTTTTCTAGAACCCTGAGATCCATCATTTGGTTATTTATTTGTACTCACTCTGTTCCCCTCATCTGGGCACTCACAGCAGTAACCTTCCTTTTTAAGATTACTTTTTTTGTGTCCCATAGATTCTGGTGTATTGCACTAGTATTATCATTTGATTGTAGCAATGATCTAGTTTCTTCTGTGGTCCCATTGATTGTTTAAGAGTATATTGTATAATTTCCATGAATTTGAATAATTTCAGTGGTTTATCTTGCCAATTATTTCTAGCTTGATTGCACTGTGATCTGATAATTATGTGCCAGATAATTCTGATTTGTTTGCACTTACTTTAGTATGCTTTTTTGGTTAGTATGTGGTCTATTTTGGAGAAGCATCCATGTGCTGCTGACAAGAAAGTTTATTCTGTTGTTGTTGGATGGAACACTGTGGATATCTATTAAGTCCTTTTGTTCAAAGGTATGGTTCAACTCTGATGTTTCTTTGTTGATTTTTTTTTTGTGTAATTGATCTGTTTGTGAAAATTGAGTGTTGAAGTCCCTCACTATGATTGTATTAAAGTATATTTGATCTATAATGTCCCTTAGCCTTTATTTTATAAAGCTAGGTTCGTGGGTATTTGGTGTGTACATATTTACAATTGTCATCTCTTCCTGTTGAAATTTCCCATTAACCAGTATGTAGTGACAGTAAATTTCCTTGCTGTCCTAATCAATTTTAGGTTAAAATTCACTCTGAAAATATAATAGTTACTTCTGCTTGCTCTCAGACTCTGTTTTAAGTAGTATTTTTCCATCTTTTGATTTTTAATCTATTAATTTATTTTTGGATTAAATTTGTCTCTTGTATGCAATATACAGATGAGCTTTGTCTTGTCAAACAGTCTGCTGATTTCTGTCTTTTGACTGGACAGCTAAGACCGTAAGTATTAAGAGTTATTACTAAAAGATACTGATTTATTCCTGTCAGTGAATTAGTTTTCTTCTGTTGATTCTTGTATCTTCCTCTTTTGTGTAACTGCACAACTACTTGAGGTACTTTGTCCATCATACTTATTGCCTTTGTAGGCTGCATTATCTCTGTCTGGGGTGTCCTTGAGAATTCTTTGGAGTGCTGGTTTGTGGTTGTGAATTTTTTTAAAGTGTTCTGTGTCATGAATGTCCTTATTTCTCCATCAGTTTTGAAAGATAGTTTTGCAGGATTTATTAGTCTTGGTTGAAAGTTGTTTTCTATTAGGGCTTGAAATTCTTCACTTCAAGCTTCCCTGGCCTTCAGTGTTTGAGAAGTTTGTAACGCTAATGTGTTTAGTTTTGTAAGAGATTTGTTATTTTTCTCTAACAACTCTTAAGATTCTGTCCTTTTTCTGGGTTTCTGGGAGTTTGACCATAATATATTATGGAGAAGTTCTTTTCTGGTTGTGTCTATTTGGTGTTCTGTATGCCTCACTTACTTGTACGTTGAATTCTTTCCCCATACTTGGAAAGCTTACAGCTATGATTTGTACAAAAGAATGCTTTTATTCCATGTGTGCTGTCTTCTGACTTTTCTCTTACTTCAATTAGTCTTCTTTGTTTCATCTAGCAGCTGTTGGATCAGTTTTCCTTGCTCTTTATTTTTAACATATTTCTGAGTATATGGTCATTGCACCAGATGTATGTTCTGGTTCTAATACTCTCTCCTCACGTTGGTCATTTCTGTTGTCCATACTTTCAACAGACTTCATCTCCTGTATTTCTGTCTAGTACGTTTTCATGTGCTCTTCTTATTCATTACTAAATTTATCATTCATGTTTTGAATTGCTCTGGTTAGCTCTTCTAATTTTTTATTTGAATCCTCTTTAAACTTATTGATCTATTTGTTTATCATTAATTTCATTATCTGTGTGGTTACACCATCTTTGAGCTTGTCAAGTTTCTATGCTTCTTCTTTGATTATGTTGTACAATTCTTTTTTGATTATGTTGTACAAAAGATGGTGTTTGACATCTTTTTGGTTTTGGGAGGCATTTTGTTCCTTTATTTTCTCTTGCTTCGTGTGTGTGTGTGTGTGTGTGTGTGCTCTGAGGTTTGTGGTTCAATAGAAATGTAAGAATGAAAGGACTTTATGGCAAGTATGGAGATTCCTTTAGCTAGTCCCTGCTTTCCAGTGATACAATCTTAGCTTTCTTTGCTTCTTGGTATTACCTATCTCCTCAATCTATTCAATTTAATAGGCTTAAAATCAGTCTTTTCCCATTGAAAGAGAATTTCTTCAGGTTACAACATCAGCTGCTCCAATCATACATCAATCATGTGCATTTCAACTTTTTTTTTTTTTTCCCTCGGCACCGGGGATCGAACTCACAGCCTCACACCTGCCAGACAGGCACTTAAGCTGCTGAGCCAAACTCCCGGCCCTTCAACTTGTTTTAACAATTTAATTCTTTTATCAACAATCCTTCCAGACAGAACAATATTGCTATCTACAGTTAGAGTGGGCTGTAAAGGGAGGAAAGAAGAAGCAAGAGGAAAAGGAAGGGAATAAGTCAGTAAGAACAGAGGGAAAGAAGAGTAGGATTCTATTGGAATTATTTTTATAGTTGGAAAGGGTTTGAGAAGAGAGCAGGAGGGGGAACACAGGGGGAGGGTGGTGTAGATAGAGATTGATGGAAATTGTGTATGAGATTGTCAGATCCTATTGGTAGTTTATGTTTGGATATTCTATATACAATTTTGGTAAAGGTTCCTCTGACATGCCCTTGAAAAGTACTATGTAAGTTATAAAACTGGTTAATTATTATCTTTTGAACACATACAGGTACTATATATATATATATATATATATATATATATACTAGATGAAAGGTGTAAAGGAGAGGACATGAAGTAAGATTAATACTATCAACAAGAATGAAACGGGTGAAAGGGGAACTAGAGGAGGAGAGAGGGAGAGGGAGGGAAGGGGATTAAAAATATATTATGCACATGTAGCAACTGCCCAAGACAACTGCAAAATGCATGAACTGAAAATGTGTACTAATACAATAAAAGAAAGAGAGGAAGAGAGGAGAAAAATGAAGCAATCTAGAATAGAAGGAAAAAAGTGAAAAGAATGAAGAAAGAGTAATAATTAAAAATAAAAGCATATATAATATGCAAAAAATAAAACACAAAACTCTCTCATATTTGGGAGATCACATATACAAATTATCCAAACTACCCTGTTCGCACTGCTGTCAGTTGCAGTGTAATTGCACTGTATGCAACTGAGTTCAATCACATGTCTCCAGACTACTCCCCTTCCTCCCCCAATCAAGATTTACCTAGTTGCCAGCCTGTGAGCAAGGAGGCCTATGGGTCTAGCTCTTTTTCTATGTTAGCTTTCTGGCTGCAAGCAGTGCTCTTGGAGTGGCCAGTTGAAGGACTTTTTCTCTGTCCCAGGATCCTGCTACCTCAGTTAATTTGGGGAGAAAGTGATATAATTGACCAAGAAATAGATTCTCCATTGACTTGTGAAAGAATCCTAACCTCAGCTCCTCCACTGCAGAGCAAAAAGCCCCCAGTTGCCCTGTGTTTTCCTTCCAAAAGCTTTTCACCTAGAGCTTGATGGATGTGCTCTTACCCAGGCTCCATTTTCTGTCCCTCCACCCACAATCTTAAAGTTCTCCCAAGTGCATCACTCTCTAACCCAGAAACTCGATGCCCTCCCAGGTCTTCCTGCCTTCAACAGTCCCAGGCAGAGAGTGTTGGGCACTTGCTGGTGGGCATGGACAGCATGAAGCAGGTTTCATAAGCACATCCCCAGAAAATGGGGATGGAATAGATGACTACTGGATTAAATCTCGCCTCTTTTCTCTCCAGTCCTGCTACTTCCAGACACTGCTCTAAGCAGGTGCTCATGTAGCCCCAGTGCCCCAGTTCTATCAGTACTCAGATTCACAGATTTAAGTCCCTTATCAGAGTGGTGCATTTCTTTTTAAATTGCTTTTTGCCTGCCAGTGTTGTCCCATATATCATTTTCCAGCTTTTGGTTTCTCTGAATTTCTTGCAAATATCACACTCACAGTGATCCTCTTCCCAGTAGGGAGGTCAGAGTAACTGTGAGCCTCTTCCATCAGCCAGGATGCCACTGAAGCGTCAGCTTCCAACCTCAGAGAATCAGATTCTCTCCCAAAGGGCTTGTAAGCCAGACCTATGCATGTGACAGTGATCTAGGAGTGGTCCAACTTCCCCATCAAAGCCCTACTGAAACGGAATTTTGGTCTAGTTTCTCTTTCTATTTACCCTCTTGTACCTGGTGTTCTCTATAACTTGTGCCTCGGGGGGCACCTGCTTTTCTCCAGTACACATTCCTAATCTAATCCCTTGCTGCCTCATCCTAGCCAACCATGATGATCTCTCTCTCTCTCTCTCTCTCTTTTTTTTTTTTTTTTTTGCTTTAGATCCATTTTTATCTCTGTGGAAAGCATGATTCTGGGCTATATTTTTTGTAGCAATTTATATCATTTTGCCCAGACAGAAGACACTAAAGTTGTTTAAAATTGTGGGTGAAATTATAGGACTAGACTTAAGTAATTATATAATAGACCCTAAATTTAGCTAACTGACCTTAAGTGTGAGAATCTGGAGTCCTGAATGACCAGTTTGTATGAGGCAACTCCTGTATGGCAGACACTATTTGATATTACACTCATATCAGTCAACAAAACAAAGCCTGCAGAGCTCTGGTGATATGGTATCATTTGTATTTACAGTGAGAATACCATAAAGTCAAAAATATTAAACAGAAGCAGATATTGACATCTTAATTTGGTCTCTGTTTCTCACTCCTTGAAATTTATTGGAAGTTATGGGATCCCAATCTAGTTTGCTGTTGTTGCTTCATAACACAACTATGTTGTCAGATTATAAGCAATTCTTCCCATTCCAATACCACCCATAGTACGAATGTCACCACTACTGTGGGATGAGTGACTAAGCTAATGGTCAAGAGAAAAGAATTCTTCAACTTAAAGTGTGGGCATCCAGCTGAGATCATTCTTTGTAAGGGCCCCACTAGATAATTCAATCTAAAGGGATTTGGGGTGGGAATGGTTTAGTCTTTACTAGGTATAAAAATTATCTGGAATATTCTTAAACATGCTGACTTTCAGAAATCTTCACTTTTAGCAGCATTTTGCCTTGTTCTCTCCTTCCTCTGTGATGCGGGGTGTAGGGTATCTAACTGATATTTAAGAAACTATTTAAGTTCTGATCTTTCATGAGGGTAGGGACTGGAGAGAACCAGTAGAGTGACAATATTTTCTTATAATAATGTTTATAAGGACAGTTAATTGACTACCATAGATAATTTGGGCAACACTGCTTTTGTTAACCACTGCTCCAGTTATAACTACTCTGTTGAAATAACAGCATGCCGACTGTGAAAGATTAGGAAGAAGAGTTATATTTTATTAGATTGGTTTCCCTATACAAAAAGTTAACATTAAAATTATTATTATAATATGTTGCCATATTTTTAAGGCTGAAAATTATACATAGATTCATTTTTACTTCTCAGATCTCTAATTCACCTTTCCTGAACAATCATTCTTAATTATTTCTTGTGAATTGACTTAAAAATGTTTAGGCATATATTGTTGTATGAAACATATATTGCTTTGCACACACTTTCAATTTTTTTTAAAAAAAAGATCTGTGTTGGTGGCAGAACTCTATGTATATACTTTCTTTCTTGTTAATAATTTCATGTTATTCTATTTGTGAATGGACCAAATTTGTTTTGGCAATCTTTAAGTGATAGACACATAAATTATTTTCATTGATTTGCTACATTAAGCAATGCTGGAACAAATATAGAAAAGCAAAGGTTATTTAACCACAGCCGGGTATTGTAAAGAAGTCAACCACTATCACTTGTGTTTGACAGAGGATCAAATGATGACAGAGGAGAAGGAGTTTTCACAGTGGGAAATGATTTCAGGTATAAAGGCAGACTAGAGTCTCCTGGCATGGGAATGCTTTAGGTGAGAATTGGGAAATTTCATGTGATCGAATAAGAGTACATATTGGGCTTTCTCTGATTTGTCCTAAGTTGGAATAGGGGACAAACTTAGGGTAGTGCCAATTGTTAATCAGTAACTGCTATTTTGGTGTGATTGTTACAGAAATTCTTGTTTCGCTTTCTGGACTGTTACTAGAGATAGCAGTCTAACTTCCTGAATCCCTGACTCCTAGCAGGCAGGTTTCTTGATCCTGTTTACTTTAGCTAATGGGGTTATTTTCTGGGTAGATTGTTGCAGGCTGTGGGTCAGAGTTCATTTTGACTTATGGTCCAGCCATTTTCCAGTGTGTATTCAGTCTTTCAATGCACACACAAATATATTTATAAGATACATTCCTAAAAATGGGCTTCCTGAGTCAAAGATGTATGCCATTTAATTTATGTGTGTATATTGACAGATTACTTTCTTAAAACTTGATAAATTTATCACTGTAGGGATATAACAAAATGCACCGAATTTTTCATCTTTGCCTGCCTGATAGGTAAAAAAACATTTCATTTGTACTTGAGGCTGAGAAGTGCATGTGTGTGTGGGGGTAGTCATGACTTTTATTCTCTGTGAATTGTCTATTCATGTTTCTGGTGTTGGCACATTTTTAAGTACTCTTAGGCCAGGAAATGTATGAATAAGAAAGTGGCTGACAAGAATTTGGTATTATTATCCCGAAAGTTCAACCTAGATTCAAGGACAGTTCATGTCTGAGATTTTGGATAATTTAAACATTAGAGAAATTAAAGGACTACTGTTTAAATTAGTCCATCTCCTAATTAGCACCCACCTTGAAAGATCTATTTCTCAAACCAGGGGGGTAGCTCTCGTCTTTAATTCCAGCGCTCAGGAGGCTGAGGCAGGAGGATCATTGTGAGTTCCAGACCAGCCTGGGTTACAAAGTGAATTCAAGGCCAGCCTGAACTGCGTAGTGAGACCCTGTTTCAAAAAACAGGGCTAGGGATTTAGTTCAGTGGCCTAAGCACCTGCCTGGGAGGTGTGAGGTTATGAGTTTGATCTCGGTACCAAAAAAATTAAAAAAGATCTATTTCTCTCACAGCAAGTGATAATGGAGAAACAAATATTGTGGTAGAGTTTACATTTGAAATTGTGATTCAAGTAGCTTGAGAAAGTCAGCTACTGCACAAGAAATAGAATTGTCAGTTATCTGAGTGGCCAAAAAAAGATATTATCTCAGACATTTGTCCACATGATATTCTTGCAAATGGTTTTGATTAAGTATATGTTTTTATTTGGAATATATTTCCACCTTCACAAGGTTGTGTGCTACTGTTTGATAACTTAGGCTAAATAATGTTCACTAAATTATCACTAATTTGAGTTTCCATGTATGTATCAGCTCAGTGGATCCCATACAATACAGAACATGTCCATCGCTGGGTCAATTTTTAGAGGGAACTGAAACTCTATTGCCACCTCTCCAAACCAACTTATATACTGGGATAAAAATTATTGATAAATTTTTCAGAAGTATTCTTACTTTCTCCTCAGCTCTTTGTCCCCAGATTGATGGTTAAAGCCATATTTGTACATATTTATACTCTGGAAACAAATTATAAATCATTCATCTGTAAATATGTACTATAATCTTTTATATTTGAAGAGAGCTGAAGCATATACACCCATGGGTATACACACACAGACACAGACACACATACATATGCAATAAGATATTCTGTCAGAAAAAATTTTTTTAAAACTTTCCATTTGGGAAAATGGATTTACATGGTCAAATTAAAAATGCTGTATTACTCTTTCTTTAAGTTCCTATTACTCTTCCTTTAAGAGTAAAATTTCTATATTACTCTTCCTTTAAGTCCCTGTATCATTTCTATGTATATGATTGTAATACATGTATACTTGATTCAGAAAGAATGTAAATAATTATGTGAATTGATTTTACCTCATTATCATCCTGTACTGATTTCTAGTCTTCCTTGTTGTTAATTATCTTCAAAGCATCTGTAACTGGTTATAGGAAAGTTGAATTGTTCTCCTATTATTTAAGAAGTATACATCTCCGATAGAGAAATGAGAATGATTATAATAGAGAATGATTGAGCTCTTACAAAGCATCAGGCATTGTTTTAAGAGCATTCATGTATTCATTTGTTTACTTGTCAGAATAACCTAACCTTATTTGTCATGCTATATTATTATTCCCATTTTATAGGTGATAACACTGAGACACAGAGCGACTAAGTAACCTGTACAAGAAGTAAATGATAGAACTAGGATTAAAAATTCATGAAGACTAACTTTTCATATCTTTACTCCACATCTTAAATTCACTATTCCTTCTTGTGAAAATATAGTTTAATTTGATGAATACTTCTTATTTAGAACTATGGATACAGTTAGCTAAGTACCACTTATTGAATATTGATCCTGGGCTCAGTATTAATCTAAGAACAATTATTTTAATTCTATAAACTAAAATAAATATTTAAGAAGTATATGAAGTCAGCCTTGGGCTAAGTAGCTATAAAACTCATTTTCTTACATGATTTTTCCT
Source organism: Dasyprocta punctata (assembly GCA_004363535.1). Taxonomy (NCBI): domain Eukaryota; kingdom Metazoa; phylum Chordata; class Mammalia; order Rodentia; family Dasyproctidae; genus Dasyprocta; species Dasyprocta punctata. Next base: position 117,947 of record RJWM01001914.1, on the reverse strand, counting down.
CTTATATTTGACCATTAGAACTATGTCCAAGCCTTATGAGATGAGTTCTTCATTTCTCCATCTGTCTGCCCTACTTTTACCAAGAGTAGTCCATTTTTTAAGTCCAGTTCTTTTATTAACTTAATACTAAGACATGTTAATTATAAAATTTGTGCATATCAATCATAAGAATGGTGAAGATAATATTAAAATATATCTGCTTAACATGATACTGTTTTTCTATGTATATTATATTCATTTGATTCTCATAAAATCTCCCATATACCCTCCAGTTACTATTATTATTCTGATCATTTTATGAATGAGGAAGCTGAGAAAGGAAGAGGAAAGTGATGCACTCAAAACTAAGATTTGTTGAATCTAGGTTTGCTCTAGGTATTTTTATAAAGCTAGTTTTGGTTCCTTCCACAAAGGACTACAACAAGACTGTAAGACTGTGAGCCCATTTGCCTTACATACTAAGAAGACCCAGATAACATTCTCTTATTTAGAGTTCCACCCTTGAAGTTATTATAGAGATCTTGGAGATGTTTATAATAATAATGAAAAAGAAACTGAAACAAAAGAGAAAGGAATTAATAGTATTTAGCCTGATAAAAAGGAACCTAAAACTTAGCTTCAAAAGCATGATTTATGATAATAAAGGTGTTTCTTTTTATGGAGAAAAAAATGACTCCATTTAATTTTCCTCAGTAAAGAAAACTACCTACTCTAAAACCAGTTTACTCGACTAATGACTTGAAACTATTGAGGGTCAGAAAGGTAGAGGAGGAAGGACATGGAGTTTGGAACTGGGCAACCATGACTGATTTCCCAGATCAATAGTTCATAACTGTGGGGGAAGCAATAACTTTTCTCCTCATCTTCCTCATCAGTCAAATGAAAATATTAACACCTATTCAGAATACAATACTCCCAAGTTCCTGGGTAGGGGGATAGGAGGATTTATTAGCTCAGTACCTGGAATGTTGTAAGTGCCTAGCAATCATTTACTCAGTTTCTCCTCTTGGGTATCTAGAGGACTTTCTATCAACCTGGAAATCTAGGCAATAACTAAGATTGTTATCAAAGATTTTAAGTCAAACTCTCATGAACACAAGTGACAGACTTTCAAGTTGGCAGAATTTCTTTAATTAAAGAGTCTTAGTAATATGGCAGCTGGGGGGGATGGGATCCATGGTGAATGTGTGTGGCATAATTTCATTGCAAACGCAAATTAGTTTTCCTGTCATTTGCTAGCAAGCCCACTGTTTATAATAACTGTTCATAATGAATCAGGCTGATATTTTGTTCATACATTTTCCCTTGAGGCTTTAATAACTCTGTTTCTATGTTTTATGGTTACATGCTGTGGAATGAGACTCTGGTGGAAATACAATCCTGTTTTATAGCCTCTGTAGAAATGAGAAGCTGGAGGAAAAGCAAAAGAAGCAAATTAGTGGTCAGAAAGGTTTCTAAGACAAAGAGGGATGCTCTACTAGCCAGACCTGAGGGTGTATGAGGAAGATAAAAGATGGCCAGAAAGTCTCCATATGTGAAATGGTTGAGCAGAATTAAAAATAAGAGCAAGGACTCAGGATCAGTTAGAGGGAAACCTTGGGTGACTTGAACTAAATGAATTCTTTCCAATTTAGCAAATACTTACTATATCAACTATGTGCCAAACTCTTTATAAGCTTCAGAGCTGTAGCATCCAACATGGTAGCCATCAGTCCCATGTACCTATTTGAATTTAAATTACTTAATATTAAATTGCTTAATATCAAAGAAAATTAAAAATTCAATTTCTCAGCTGCAGTAACCATGTTTCAAGCCACAGAATATGTGACAAATGACTACTATATTGGACAGCACAGAATAACATTTCCTTCATTACAGATAGTTCTGTTGGATAGAAATGCCAGCTCACACAGTGTAGATGGATGACCAAGTAATCACTCTTGCCCTTCATGAATTTACAGTCTTGGAAGACAGAGGAATGTGTAATAAACTAGTTAGTTCCTGGGGCTGTAATAGAAGTTTGCTGTGGGTTCTGGAGATAGTGTGAGGAAATTTAACAGAGATGCTGGATGAAAGAAGATCTTTCCAGAAAAGTCTACATAGAAGATGGAAATACCACCTGAGTTGCAAGAGCCAACTATTTTTCCCTAGGTGGAAATAATAGAAGACAGCATTGTATGCAGAAGCAATTAAGGCAGTGGGGGTAAGGAGCAGCATGGAGTGTCCACAGAAACACCCCTGGTGTAGTCTGACTGAAATGTGCAGCCAGAGTAGGTGCAGCCAGAATGGCAGGGTTTGGGTCAGAACTTTGTCTTGAGAGCAGTGAGGAATCAGTGAAGGGTTTTAAACAAAAACAAAAACAAACAAACAAAAAATTGTGTGATCAGATTCCTGTACATTGAAATGTAAAAAGCTTAGTTTCCTATCAGTGAGATGTTTTGAATTCTGCACATTTCACTCTGTCTTTGGTCAAAGTTTTAATCTACAAGATAAGACTTATCCCCAGTTCATAGGAATGATACAAAGATGAAAACGTAACATAGGTAAAGCAGTCAGCAAAGTCCCTGGCACGTAGTAGGTATCCAGTGAATGCTTTCTTTTTGATTGTATGTTTGCAAGATAACAAAATTAGTGAGGTCTGTCTGTGTCTTCAGAGAGCTTAATGTCAAGTGAGAGTAGATCTGTACAGATGACCAAGTCAGACCAGGTCAGAACAAGATACAAGTACTTATGGTACATAAACACATCACAGGGCTGGGGAGTTTGGCTCAGCGGCTTAAGCGCCTGCCCTGGCAAGCACAAGGTTGTGAGTTCAATCCCCAGTGCCACAAAAAAATAAATAAAATAAAATAAAATAAAATAAACACATCACACAGCATATACTATATATCACACACAAATAACACACACACGCACACGCACACACACACACACACACACACACATATTCCAAGGAGATATAGTCTAAGCTATGAAGGAAAAGGCTGTTATTATGTGACCTGTGGGAAGGTTTGTTTGCAATTAATTTTCAAGAATGAACATTCACAAGGAAACAGAGAACTGATGGACCAAGGAACAGGTAATGTGGCCAGAGAACGAGAAAGAAAGGTGATCCTTGGTGTGGTGAAGAGGTAGAGAATGGAGCCTGCAGGGTCATAGCTGCTAACCCTCCTCCTCCCTAAGAGGCCACCCTGAGTGGTCGGTGAGTTCTCTGGTAGGAGGGAGGATGAAGAAAGGGCACAAAGGAGTGGGGTTCCAGGGAAGGGTAAAGTCTATTCTATGGAGTCCTGCTGTATATATAAAAACCTTCTGAATTCAGACTTGCACCAAACCCTACTTCTTTCCTATGGTCATGATCTCATTCACACTTTTAGTTTCTAATTTGTCCTGTTTTCCCTTAATAATTGAAAATTGTTTAGATAATGCATTACAATTCCACTTCCGCTTGTGCATTTATAGCATTGTTTCCCAAATGAAAATTTTCAACTCCTACATGTAACTAGGAGTAAGATTTAGAGGCACATACATGCTCAGTACATTTTTTTAAACAAATTGACAATTGTTCTATCAAATTAGGGTGGTAACCGTGGCTATATTCTATGGGTCAAAAGCCTTGAATAGTATTTTAAAATCTTTTATTAATAAAACACTGGAAGGCTAATTATAAATATATGCAGTTGGTAATACTGTCTGCATAAAATCTTTCACAATGCTTTGTCAGTGGAGGGGACCCTGTTAACAGGGACATTAAAAGGTGAGCAGACTGTGAGTCATTAGACTGCAGCAGGACTATTGTGATGCATAGAAGAGCAAAATGAGCCATCTGAAACTGATGAAAGTGGATCACAGTTATGTACATTTTCCATTTTTTACTGAATTTTAAGATAGACTGTTCTCAGAGTATGCAGAAGTCAGGAATTCCTTTATCTATTTCTCTGTGCTGCTTAGAAATATAACTGGAGAGATGGCATCTTACAAAATTGCACACCAGTCTGGAAATTCTTTGTCATGAGAAATGTAGTGAGAATGGCAGACAACTTTGTTTAAAAAACTGAGACCTTTAATAGTTCAAGAATTCTAGATTTAAGTTTTCTTCAAGTCAAATTAGTATTTTGTTTCTGTTTTTTTCTTTTGGTGCAGTTGAGGTATTTTAATAAATATTCAATTTAGAAGATTCTACTTAAACTTTTTAATCTTTGTAGATTTATAGTATTGCAATTCCACTGTCAAAATGACAGATACTGGTACGTATTTTCAGGTAATCTTATATGATTATTTTTCAGTACACTGTATCAATCAATGCCCTGACAGCCCATAAAATGTTACAGCTCATAAAGAACCAGTAAATACTCAATTTTCAAGGTACAGCAGACAAACTATAAATTAAATTGATTGCATAACTATAAAATAATTAGTTCAGTATTTCCAGACAACTTTGAGAACTTTTCTACCACATATTGCTTGAAAAGATTTTGGAGCCTATTAAGACTGTCCACCTTCCACATTTTGCTTGACTATTTTCCCTTTTATTTAATGTCTTAATAGGATCCCTCTACTTCCTCAACAGGACATTTTTCCCTTCTCTGGCTTTTACTACATCATAATGAATATCTAAATTTATGTGTCCCCCCAGATCTCTGTTCTAATGCACACACCTATATGATTCAATGCCTTTTGGTTATGTCTGGATAGAATTTCCCTATAAGCAGATTGCAAGGCAAAGGTTTGAATGAAAATAATTAATTCAAGCAAATATTCCCAAAAGCGCTAGTGAGGGAATGAGGAAGGGATATAGGTTTCAAGGGTGGATTGTGAAGTTGATTTCCAATGTGGGAACATTGGATTTGATCCTGATGGGCAACTCTGGGAGACAGTACAGAAGACAATTTAGATTTATTCTCCTCTGAGGGATCCTGCAAAAGAATGGGGACCAGGAGTATTAATCTTTCAGTCCCATCTGTCAGTACCCAAAAACCATTTCTGAGGCTATTAATTCACCCTCCTTTGTCTGACTCAAACGGAAGATAGCATTCACATAGAAAAATTAACAGGTATCTGCACTGAGAAGAGGAGGGCCAAGGAGATTTAGACAGTGCGCCCACAGTATCTGGAATTGACATTCCCATGTGAACATCACACATCACCCTGAACTTTACCCACTTTCTCTCAGGGATCAAGTCACCCATTTTTCCTCCTCAATCGTTCCTAACTCTGTCCACCTCTTTTCTTACTACTGGCACCAGCGGCTGTACATTACTTTAGACTCTCCTTATTTTGCCCACACTTTCTTGTGTTAATTCCCTGACCTGTTTCTTTGTCTCAAGTCACGTCCGCCTACAGTCCTTCCTCTTTCTTGGAGCTAGAGTGAGTGTTCCAAAATGTAGATCAGACCAAGACTCTTCTCTGCTAACACCTTCAATGACAAGCTGAATGTGGTGGTGGACACCTGTAATACCAGTACTCTGTGAGGCTGAGGTTCAATCCCAAACAGGGCAATTTACTGTCTTACTAGGATCCTGTCTCAAAATAAAAAATAAGAAAGATTAGGGGTGTAGCTCAGTGCAAAGGCTCTGGGCTTGACCTCCATTACTGCAAAAAGAAATTATCAATAACATTGCAGGCCACTGCATACAAGGAGGAACTACGTGGGATAAGCCTTTATTATATCACAGTTCTTATCTCATGCCACTTTACCCACCTCATCATCCACCAAACCGCAGCCACAGGGTCTTTGGGTAGGCTTTCCTGGTCACAGCTCTTCAGTGGAGCTGTAGCTCAGGGATTACCCTGTTGAAGTGATTCTTCCTAACATCTTCCTTTCCAGAGACGTACAATTATGTCCTGGGTATGGCAGCACTTGTACCCTCTAATGTTATTGTCTCCCCTGCCAATCTACTCAACTCAGCTATAAGCTCCCCAACTTCATGATGAGGTGTTGTTTGATTAATTTGCCTGTATTATCTTTAATCCTTAAAGCAATTCTATACACATTCTTTTTTTCTCAATTTTTAAAATTTTAAACAAAAGGAAAGTGAAAAGCCAAAGCAAAACAATTTCACAACCAGCCAATGAAAGAGTAACAATCACCAGCACATTGCATATTATTATATTCACAGAAATTATTTAGGATAAAAAATATAGACATGAGACATTGACCAACAAATTATTAGCACAAAACTTTTGCTTCAGTGAATCAAGAGAAACCTGCTATATGATATCTTTTTTGCTATGATTGCTCTATTGCTTTCAAATAAACATTTCACATTAAAAATGAAATCTGACAATGACCCTGAGGAAACTGCTTTCCACTCAAAATTCTTTTTCTTTAACTATCTTAACTATTTTCTTATATACATAGATTTTGTTTCAGTCCATCACACCAGTGCAACAATGTGATGGTTACATGTGTGTGACTTATTTAGTTCACTGAGAAGTATATTTTCCGTACTCATCCACTTAAGAGTGAAAATGTCTAGTTTATCATTCTTTATACCTGATTAGTATTCCATTATATAGAAATACCACATCTTTTTTATTCACTCCTCAGTAAAGGGATATTTAGGTTGTTTCCAAGATCTAGCTATTATGAACTGGGCAGCTATGAACATAGGTGCACATATATCGCTGTGGTAGGATGTTTTTAGTTCTTTTGGGAAGATACCCAGAAGGGGAGTAGCTGGGTCAAATGGGACCTCCAATCCTAGCTTTCTGAGGAATCTCCACACTGACTTTCACAGTGGTTGGACTAGCCTGCATTCCCACCAACAGTGGAGAAGGGCTCATTTTTGCTCACAGCCCCTCCAGCATTTGTTACTGGTTGACTTCTTAATACTAGCCATTCTTTCTGGGGTGAGGTGGAATCTCAGTGTTACTTTCATTTGCATCTCTCGAATGGCCTGTGCTGTTGAACATTTTTTCACGTATTTATTTGCTGTTTGTACTTCTTCATCTGAGAATTGTGTGTTCATCTCAGATGCCCATTTTTGGATTGGGCCTTTAAATCTTGGAGGACTGATTTTTTTTAAGTTCTTCATAGGTTTTTGGTATTAATCCTTTATCTGAGGGACAGCTGGCCAACATTTTCTCCCAGATTGTGGGTAGTCTCCTCACACTGTTGGTGGTTTCTTTTGCTGTGCAAAAGCTTTTCAGTAGGATGAGATCCCATTTGTTGATTCTTTGAGATAGTTCCTGTGCAGTCTGGCTTTTATTCATAAAGTCTTTACCTACACCAACATCTTCAAGAGTTTTACCTACTCTATCTTCCAGCAGATTTAATGTTTCTGTTTTACTGTTGAGATCTTTAATCCATTTAGATTTTAACTTAGTACATGGTGAAAGATATGGGTCTAATCTTAATCTTTGGCATGTGGAAAGCCAGTTTTTCCAACACCATTTGTTAAAAAGGCTATCTTTTTTCCAGTGAATGTGTTTGGCACCTTTGTCAAAGATAAGATAGCTTAGTGTGCCTGGAGTTGTTTCTGGATCTTCTAATCTATTCCATTGATCCTTGGGTCTGTTTTTTTGCCAGTACCACACTGTTTTTATTACGGTAGCTTTATAGTGTAATTTCAGGTCAGGAATTGTGATGCCTCCTGTACTGTCTTTGTTGCCCAGCATCGCCTTTGCTATTCTAGGTCTCTTCTTGTTCCAGATGAATTTTAAGTTTGTTTTCTTTAATTCTGTAAGATATGTTATTGGTATTTTGATTGGGATTGCATTGAATCTGTATAGCAGTTTTGGAAGTATGGCCATTTTGTCTATATTGATTCTTTCTTCTCAAGAGCATGGGATATCTCTCCATCTTCTAATATCCTCTTCAGTCTCCTTTTTCAGAGTACCATAGTTTTCAGTATAGAGGTCTTTCACATCTTTCATTAGATTGATTCCTAAATATTTCATTTTTTGGATGCTATTGTAAAGGTATTGTTTCCATAATTCCTCTCTCAGTGAGATTATTATTCGTGTACAAAAATGCTATTGATTTTTGAGTATTGACTTTGTAACCAGCTACATTGCTAACTCTGCCTATTAAATCTAGAAGTGTCTTGGTGGAATTTTTGGGATCTTCTAGGCAGAGTATCATATCATCTACAAATGATGCTAGTTTAACTTCTTCCTTTCCTATCTTTATTCTTGTTATTTCTTTCTCTTGTCTAATTGCTCTAGCTAAAGTTTCCAGAACTATGTTCAATAAGAGTGGAGAGAGTGGACATCCTTGTCTTGTTCCTGATTTTAGAGTGAAAGCTTTCAGATTTTGTCCATTTAGTGTGGTGTTAGCTATCAGTTCGTCATAGATAGCTTGTATCAGATTGAGATAAAGACCATCTATTCCAATTATCTGTAGAGTTTTTATCACGAACGGGTGCTGGACTTTGTCAAAAGCTTTTTCTGCAACTATTGAAATAATCATATGACTTTTCTCCTTGGCTCTGTTAATATGATGTATTACACTTATGGATTTACGTATGTTGAACCATCTTTGCACCACTGGGATGAATCCCACTTGATCATGGTGTACAATCTTTTTGATGATTTGCTGCAGTCTATTTGCCAGTATCTTCTTTAAAATTTTTGCATCAATGTTCATTAGGAAGATTGGCCTGTAGTTCTCTTTCTTAGTTGGATCCTTCTTTGGTTTTGGAATTAGAGTAATGCTTGCTTCCCAAAATGAATTTGGAAGTATTGCTTCCCTTTCAATTTCATTAAAGAGTTTGAGAAGTAGTGGTGTTAGGTCTTCACTATATTTCTTGTAGAATTCAGTAATGAATCCATCGGGCCCTGGGCTCTTCTTTGTTGATAATTTTTTGATTACATCTTTAATTTCATTTATTGATACTGGCTTGTTTAGGATTTTTATACCATCTTGATTCAACTTTGGTAATTCATATGTATCTAAGAATCTGCCCATTTCTTCTATATGTTCCGTCTTATTAGAATACAAATTTTCAAAGTAGGTATGGATAATTTTCTGGATTTCGACAAGGTCTGTTGTGATTTCACCCTTTTCACTTCTAATTGCATGGATTTGAGTCCTTTCCTTTTTTTGATAAGGTTGGCTAAGGGTTTATCAATTTTACTTAATCTTTCCAAGAACCAACTCTTCGATTCATTGATTCTTTGTATTGCTTTTTTAGTCTCCAGTGTGTTAATTTCTGCTCTGATCCTTATAATTTCCTCCCTTGTACAAGCTTTTGGTTTAGTCTGCTCTTCTTTTTCTAGAAGTTTGAGGTTCAACATTAAGTTGTTCATATGAGCTTGTTCTGTTTTCCTAATGTGGGTTTTTACTGCTATAAATTTCCTTCTTAAGACTGCTTTCATTGTGTCCCACAAGTTCCAGTATGTTGTATTGTCATCGTCGTTCAACTGTAAAATAAATAGACATTCTTATTTTCATTTTATAGATATAAATTTCAAGGTCAAGTATGCTAAACACCTTACTGAAGATTCCTGAGCTAATAAGTAATCAAATTGAGATTTGACTTCAAATCTATCTCCAATTTATTCTTTCTGTTGAGGTTAATTTTTATACTAAAAGCACTAAACATTTCCTCCATTTCATCCTTCATGAAATTAAATAAAATAGCTCAAATATTTTTTTATAAATATATACACAGGTAGCTTTTTCCAGAAATAAAATATTTAGCCACCAGTAATATGAGAGTTGCAAAATTTGGCATAGAAGTTGCTGAGGAGATCCTGTGGCTTTGTAGTGTAACTTTCATGGTTGGGATTGGATCATGGGAATGATTATGGTTAGGCTGTGATGCATCTGAAGTTTGAAATTTAAGTAAACAGTCAGTTTGATGGTCAAGAGGACATGTGAGGGCCTGGGGTATGCAAGGTGAAGAGATTTGAAACATAAGCAATAAATTTTCATACTTCACTTATTGTGGAAGTGGATTATCCATCAATTACAGAGTAGTTGCATGAATGTGTTTCTGGGTTTACTACACTATTTATTTATCCAGGTTCTCTGGCAGAGCTTCATCACAGTACTTTGCAGTATATACTAGAGATCTAGAGTGGTTACTGGGTTACAAATACCTGACTAAAAGGAGAGATGATGCTGAGAGTGTGTATTTTTAAAAAATAATGCATGTACCTTAGAAACCATAAAAAAAATTCCCAAGATGAAATTTTGTCAGCCTCAAAAGAGTTGTTTTTATTCTTATGATATGGAACTTAAAAGGAAATATCAATTTGCTTGTCTATAAAAGTTACTAAATTGTCTCTATATCCAAAGTTGTAAAACATGATTATTTTGGTATCCATTCAAGCTCTGGGACCTTCAGATCCCTAATGTAAAATGTAAGACTTGGAAAATCCAAGTACTATGTGAGAATTTAGGGAAAGAATAAATGAAAATATGAATACAGAGCATTTTATATAGTGTCAGGAATATGCCAGTCAATAATTTATAATTATAGTATTGTAGAAAAATATTACTAAATCAGATCTTGTTCTTCCATCATGTTGAAATCAATCAATACCAGCTATTAGCAACTTTGTACATATACATACACAACACTGACTATTACAATGAGAATGAAATTAAAAGGCAAGATTTATCAGGTGCTTATAATTCCACTCTCAAAAATCACAGCAGACATGCATGACAAATAGAAAACATCAAAGACTATTTCTGCACATATGGGTCTTTTTTGAAATATCTGTTTCAAAGATGTTTGCTTGAAGTTAACCCTTATGTTGAATTCTTGTGTTAGTTCAATTTTACTAAAATGTGCTAGGATTCCTTTTCCTCCAAATTGGTCAAAAATATTTCTTATAAAATTAAAGAGAAGAGATACTAATATTAATGAGATTTCACAAGTAAGCATTGAAATTTAGGAGGTGATTAACTGATTTTTAGTCTACATGAAAGGTACCTGTGTTCCAAGTAATTCTGAATTCCAAGAATGGACAATAACCTCTTGGTTGAGCCAAGAGATTACAGGAAAAAAAAAAAGCAAGAATTAAACACATACCTACCAGTTTTGAAACATGCAACTTAGTAGCTTATTCAAGTACATCACTGAAGATCATGTTTTGAGTATAAAAAAAAATTAGAACAAGATTACATATTCCTAAACTTACAAAGCTACACAGAATGTATCACTTAATAATGAACTTAATCATGTAAAAACTTTGGTAACATTGCTTATTCTAAATTGGCCTTCAAGTTATCTGGAAGCATAGAAAGAAATGTGGATGGATTTTGCGTATGTACAGGGGAGAGACTGGTGAAGGTGGTTACAGGCCAGAGAGTGGTGAAGGTGATCGGAATGGATCACTGATCTGTAAGAAAACAGTATATGTTTATTTGGGATGCACGCCTTCATGCTTCCCCAGGACCAGGGGTAATGATTTTAGCCAATTTTAATAGCCAAGATTTTAAAATAATTAGATGCAGATTTTTACTTTTTGCATTTTTTTTAGTTTTGCCATATGCAGATTAGGTTACCATCAACATGATGAAGGTATAAAACAGTCCTATATATTCCCTACAGTTTTGTCATGCCAATTTCTTACAGTCAAAAATCTTCTATTCCTTAACTTGTGTCAATGGCTAATCCATTATCCATCCATCTACCTTCTCTAAAATGACATAAATGGAATTGCTAAGAATATATAAAACCAACTTTTTCACTTAGCACAATGTTTTCAAACATCATTTATATAGTTGCAAATTTCAATAGTTTGTTCCTTTATATTGCCATATAGTATTCTATTGTGCAGCTATGTCCTCTTTTGTTTATCCATTCTTCTACTAAAGAACATTCACATTGTTTGCAGTTGATGTATAATGCTTTCATCAACATTCATGTACCCACCAGCAATTCATGAGAGCTCTAGCTCCACATTCTTACCAGAACTCGGTATGGTCAGTCACTTCTGTTTTAGTCATTCTAATAAATGTCTTGTCTTTTATCATCAGGTTTCTGTTCTTTGTACCATTAGCGGTTTTCTGCCCAAATTATTGTGTTAAAAAAGTCATAGGACACGTTTTCTGTTTATAGTATTATAATTTCTGGTTATAGTCATAAACTTGCTTCAATTCAAAAAAAGTGTATTGTGGCATGAGATTCTTCTAAACACTAATAAATGCTTTAAGATCATTACCATCTCTAGTGTATGACTACACTATTCTATCTAGAATACTTGCCATTATTGACTATTAAACATATTCTATTATTATCTAGTTGGTATTCACTTTTGTTAAGTGTTTAATTTGAAAAATGGCAAGGAATACTCAATAAACTACATGTGCTTTCATGTTATCTTTACTGCCATTTATGAAGAATGGCTGCTTCCTCTCTAGTTACCTTGCATTCAACAAATATTTGCTGAGTATTTAGTGTTAGAAATTTTAGTAGGCATTGGAGATACAGCAAAGAGCAAAATAGACACAAATGCTTACCTTCACAATGCTAGAAATTTTAGGATGTCGGAAAGTAGAAAATAAATGAATGAAATATGTAATATCTTAAACACAAAATGCTATATAAATGGATAGAGGAGGAAGCTGCAGTGGTGAATGGTGAAGATAGGTAAAACTTCATTGAGAAGGTGATGTTTGGGTGTGTGACGGTGGCCCTTGCAGATTCGTCAGTAACTATATTATGAGCAGAGGAAACGTGTGTAGGCTTTGAGGTAAGAAACCATGTGATATGAAAATAGATTAGTCAAAAGATGGTTAGCTAGTGGAGATGGGGAGTAAGAAACAGTACTGGACAAGATCAGAAAGGTAGTCATGGACTACATTATGAGTACCTTACAAGCCATAATAATGATTCTGGGTTTACTAGTAAATCACTGTGAGGTTTTGAGTATAGAAGTGATGTAAGAATCATCTGTCTTCTAATAAGAGTGCAGACTTAGGGACATGAGCTGAAGCAAGAAGACCTATTTACTAGTGATTGTATTAATTCAGGCAAGAGATGATAGCTCGGATTAGGGTGCTACCCAGTGGATCCAAGAAAGCTGACAGAATATCATTCATCTGAACATCCTTATAATATATTGCTTGCAATGACTGTTTGTAAGATTTATTTTCAATATACTGGGATATTACCAATATTTTATTTAACCAAATATGAAATCTGTGTTTGAATAATCTATATTGAGCATTTTACAATTCTAAGCAAAAGAAGCTGCTTTTACTAGAATCCTGAATGCACATCTTGCACAAAATGCTGCATCTTTGGCTCATAACTAAGGAAGGAGCATAGAAGGTTGTACCTCTGGCAGATGGCATGATTTTTCTCCAATACTGAGGACATTTTTCCTAACAGTTTTTTTTTTTTAGCTAATCATGTAAATTTTTGTAGATTCTTTGGTCAGTCACAGGCAGCCTGTTGAAACAATCAGAGATATTTCTTCTGTGCATGCCTATTACATCAAAGAATTATTACATTATGAGTCCTTTTCAGAAACTACAAAGGTCTCTGATGTGGTGAAAACCGACTTTACCAACAATAGCACGATGAGAAGAAAAATTCCTTGATGTTTTTACTTAGATTGCAGTGCTGTGATGCTTGATCACACATCTTTTTTTTTTTCCTTCTGTTTTTCCATTTTGGTAAAGAAAGAAACTCCTTGTTTCTACATCAGCAACCACTAGTGTTAGTCTCTGCCATCGGGCATGAAATAAATCTCGCCCAAGGTCACAAATGTCACTTCCTTCTTCAGAGCCACTCTTTCAAGAAATTTCAAGAAGTGAGAAGAGAACATGATGCTTTTCTCCATACATGGGTGTTCTTTGATTTTCTACCAAACATCATGAAATGGAAAACGACATGTCAGCAGCAGTTTCAGCTGCAAAGTTTCCTTTGCTAAGAGTTAATAAGCGTGCATTTAGGTATTGACTGATGTAATGAATGTTTTGTGTCCGTTACATTCAAATAAGGAACACAAAGGCTTTCCAGGGTAAAGGCAGATAGGATTTAGTGGGCAAAAGTTTGAAGAATTTAAGCTTTCTGTTAAACTTTTTTCTAAAACTAATAAACTTAAGAGCATACTTCAGATTATTTTTCCTTTCTACTTCCTCTTTCACAAATACGTCCTTCCATTTTTTTAAAAAAAGAAGCTATATAAAATATAATGCTGCATTTGCCAACTATAAACATTTTCAAGATATAAAATATTGATGCGGCTTTTGTGAAAGGGACTGATTTTAATGATTAGGCAGAAGATAGTTTTGTAAGTTAGTTTCCAATTCTTTTCGATAAAATCGAATAGGGAGAATTCCAATTGACTGAGCATTGAACACAATGTTTGATGACAGATACTGGGATTTTAGAGTATAACTTGGAAGGTGTTTGAACACTTGAACAACTGAATTTCTACACAGTCTCATCTGCATATTTATATTAATAAATTTCCTCAGGCTTATTAGAATGATAAATATAATAGAAAAAAATCAATGAAAAATTCTTCTATCACTGTTAGAAGATAATATTTATTCAAAGATAGATAAACAAATGGAAATATAATTTATCTTTTTAAATAACTCAATTCCAATGAATAGTGTTTCCTTTATTATCAATCAAAATTTGTATTATTTTTATGTATTATCTTTATGTCTGTTTTAATCAGTTCTGCATTCTCAGTAATTATGATGATAGTTAAAAAGGTAAAAGCTAGAAGAAGCTTAAAATATTAAAACCCTTATAACCAAGTATATATTAGGTACAAACTAAGGAAAGATGAATAATGTATAGATTTAAGCTAATTGTATATCCATTTTTGTTTATTAATTGTGAGTACTGACAGTATGAAAAACTTGGAAAAGTACTAGAAGGGAAAATTGTACTATCCTTAAGTTTTTTTCTGTAAATGTAAAACTAGTCTATTTTTATTTATTTTTCTTGTCTCTTTGAGACAGGGTTTCACATGTAATTCAGGCTGACCTTGAACTCACAGCAATCCTCTTATCTCAGCCTCCCGAGGGCTTGGATTACAGGCATGTACCACCATGCCTGGCTGTAAAACTATTCTTAAAAAAACAGTTTTATCAAGAAAAAAATCAAATTGCAGTGATACAAAGCAAGTAAATACAATAGATTTAGCTTTTTAGTTTAGCTAAAAACACGAACAGCTGCTGGTACATTTTTAATGGGGTATCTATGTTGCCCAGATGATCCCAAACTCCTAGACTCAAGTAGTACTCCTGCTTCAGTCTTTAGAATAGCTGAGATTACAAGAATATGCCACTGTGCCTGAAAGGAAAAAATTGTAATGAAAGAAAATTTTGGCAATACTAAATATATCTGCCAGTTGAGAAAAACAGTCAAAGGAAAAACCTATGTGACTATTGTCAAATGTGTTTTATTATATCCGATCATTGATATTTGACCTTTAAATATTTAGGGCTGGGAATCCTGAAGGTATTGCCCTGGGACTTCGTAAGACAGTGGTAGGTTCAAACGTCAGTCTTCATGGGACAGAAACTCAGTCTATATGACAGAATTCTCTGTGTCAATCTCTTCTTGTCTCTGTATCTGTTCCTTTCTCTCCCCAGCCCCCACAAACACACACACACACAGAGACACACACACACACGTGCACACATGCACCAATATGTGGGCTACCAAACATCCTTACTGTGGTTTTTATTCTTGCCTATTGCTGCACTGGGTCTCTACCTGTCACACCCATCACCCACACATTTTTCTGCCTATTAGCGCTTACGGCTACAAACAAGAAATCTTCTGTTACTGTTTTGTGTTTCTAAGACAAAAATGTACACAGGAAGATTCTCAAATGAGGGCCTGGACAGTGAAGATGGTCTTGGAATAACTTAGGATCTCTATGAAAAGATTAGCTGAAAATATTTGAGAACTTACCCAAAACCATTGATAACATAAAATGAATGAGGAACTACATTAGTTGCCATCAAAAAATGAGGAGTAAACATCATTTCAATGTGTTTTTAAAGCAATAAAATATGTGAGAAAAGATTTGGTTGGATTTTGACACAGCTGAAATGGCTCCCAGTAGAAATCCTTGCTTTCTCTGTTCTATATTTTACTGTTTTTCTTGAGAGAAATCATGACATCTCATTTCTGGTTCATATGTTTTAGAAAAAGATGAAAGCATATTGTCAGTCATGTAATTGATATACAGTGCTTCTTGACATGTCTATTTTTAATTAAAACACATTTTAATTAAAAAAGGAGAGAGCATTTTAAGAAAAGAAGCTCTCTGCCAGATGGTGATTCCTAATTTACCTCAAATGTGTTGGGAGCCACATGAATCATTTTGGATTAGCTTGGGTTTGTGCACTGTAGAGAATAGTAATTTTATTATGAAAAATAATTATACACAGTGCCCTTCTAAGTGAGGTAAGTAGGTGTTCAGGGTGTGGTCTCAGACATGAGTGGGTATGTTTTACAGACAGTGACCTAGGAATTCTAATAGTATAAACAAGATTTCTGTATAAAATTTTAATGCATAGATACTCAAAACAGAAATAGATTTGTGCTCATTTATTAATAAACAAACCCCAGGGATATCAGTTTCAGGCTTTCAAATACAAGATGATAGTTGAGTGTTAGGCCTCATAGCCAAGATATACTGCTAGACCACTGTAGTCGTCAAGGCTTGCAATGAGGGTAGGAGGGAGGGATTACTCTGTTCCTGCCTTTGTTCCACAGCTTCATATCTCACTAGCTTCATAACCAAATGTGAATTCCTCATCAACTCTGCTCTCCACAAATAGATATACCTCATACGTTTCACATCTATAGACAGTAGAAATGTGCTACGGTAGTATACTACAGACTATAGTTATACATCTGTGGACTACAGTAAGAGAAAATGAAGTAGAATAGTAGTTATTTTAATGAGTTTCTTCCAGTTGGAGGGAGCAGGTTAAACTGACACTGAGCATTCTGAACCACAATCCCAGCATCAAACCTTAACCATCAAAATTCAAGCATCACAAAAGAGATGAATAGTAGTATCCTGAATGTGTGACATGGGCAAACTACTTAACCTCCATGAGTCTAATTATCCAGTAGTGAAAAGGAATACCTGCCTTTGACAGAATTTGCAAGGAATGAATGGAATAATGACTCTGAGGTCATTTTACAGTTGGCATAATATAATGCCCTTTATTAATAGTCCAATATATTTCATTAATAGTGAGTTCGGTGATGTTTTTCAATCAGTTTTACTGGCTTTGAATATTCTATTTCCTGCAAAAATCCCAGGAGTGCTGATGATGTTTGTTGTTTATGCTGTTTTTAATATCTTCTTTAAGACTGAGGAGAAATGAAGAAAAGAGAAAATGCTCCAGAAATTTTTAGGGCTTTAAATGAACCAAAATATTACTTTTAATCAATCTCAGAGGGCTATAGTTTTAATCATTCAAAAAAGTTCACAGCTTCCATTTTTAAAATTTCCTAATTCAATCACATTTATTAGACAGCTCTAGGTTATATAGCTGTGAATCTATTTTGTTCATTTTGGAAGAAATATGCAAAGAAATTAAAAGACATGGTTCCTGCATTTAGGAACTCATTTTGGAGGATTATTATAAAATTGTTTTATAACTCTCTCTTAAAATTAGAGTTTTGTTTAAACAGTGTTTGAATATTTTTTACAATGACTGCATATTTTTATAATTCTACCCATTCTTTCCAAAACCAATGATATGTCTGATCTGTTTGATACAGGGACAAGTCAAGATGCAAATAGAGGACCTCTTTTCACAGTAGCAAGTAGGAAATACATTGATGGTTTTGGGTCTTCTCTTGCTACTTCTAGAGAAGGATAGAGAAGGATGAATGAAGGAAGCAGATGGAGCATTTAGTTTCCCTAATCTGTTGTTGGCAGGCACTCTTACAGGAGAGCTTGCCATGGAAAATTCATGCTTCACAGTTATTTCTTTCTTTCCCAGATTCAACCCTGTGTCATGATTGCTATTAAACAGTTCCAAAAAGGAGAATAAAAATTGAAAGTATTGTCAAGAACAATCATGCCTTTCAAAATAAGACGCTATTTTATCCAAAATACTGGAATGAAATATTTCCCAATTTGAGAAAAGGAAAAAAGTTCAATGAGCTCATTGAAAAAGTTGTACTTTCTAGTGTCATGTAAAGAATATTTTAATATTTAAATGGTGAGTTTCTGACCACAGGTTTAAGGAATGCCAGGGTAAAGATGCAGTGTTGATATCTACAACTTACAATAACATATGGAAATAAAATTAACTCAATAAGTTATAAAATCAAATTTCAGACCTAGTGGTTTTTCATAACAGAAACTTTAATCCTCTGTAATTCAAACTCACTTGTAACACTCAGTTAAAATTTTTCGTTCAGATTTGTATAGAGTAAAAATACCATGTAACCTACATCAGAGAATTTATCAATGATGAAAATTAGGTCAAAGAAGTAAAGTAAAAAAAGTTAAGTATTCTTAGAAATCAGATATTTGACAAATGTCATATATATCTTGAGGTTAGTTAATGTTAACTTGCCAAAACAAAACAGTTTTACTTCTAAATACTAAATGTGTTTATACAAAAGGTCTAAAGACATGGCTGATTACTTCTACAAAAATGCAGTTGATACAGCATTGCTGTAATTTATCTATTTCCTACTTTTTATATTAGTTTATTTTGCTTTGGCATGATTTGTTAAGTGTTCAGATCTCTTAAATTTGCATTTCAAAGTAGCTATAAAATATGTATCCCATTGCAAAACATTAGCATAAAATAATTCGATATTATACATTCTGTCGGAAATGCCAAGAAGAATTCCACAACTATTGCATTTCCATCTGGCAGCATCTTCCTACACTGAATATTTGCATAAATATTTCAGCAATAAAGTAAAATTATGAAACATAAACTCTTTAGGTTATATTCCAAATTGATAACCTCTTCAAAATTTAATAAGCAAAGGAGCTATGCAATTGCAAGAAAATTACTGTAGTACTTTCCACCTATTTTGAACTGTCCTGGGGAAATACTTCCTTCTTCAATACATATTTCATTCATATCTTATCTTTTCTGTCTATAAGGAATGAGTGTTCAGTGGTTGAAAAAAATGAATTCCTACTCAATATAAGCATGAAAGTTTAAGTAGTCTGGCTGCTTTTTTTGAGCATTATTCAGCTTGAATGAAAGAGTTATGTGCTGAGTTAATGACAGGTGACTGTAGTGCAATTGGGATATTATAGAGCCAGAACCTCTTATTTTATTTAAATGAATGCCATTCTTTTAGTGCAAAGATAACATTCATTCTCAGAGCTACAGTTTCCAAGATTGGCAATGATTGATGTACTAACCAAATTACCGGAAGCTCATTTATTTTTCTCCAACAATAACGGGCAGTATCAATGTTTTCAATGATGCTATGAGAGGACGTTCATTGTTTCAGGTGTAAGTGAGGTAAGAGATAAGAGATATACTCCATACACTACTTTATTCAGTTATCTTACTTCGTAAATACTGTTATAAATTAGGAAGCTAAGAGCTCCACACTGGAGTCAGACAGAACTGGATTAGGATTGAGTCTACCATTGTATTCTGTGATCTTAGGCAAGTTCCTTAAAACCCATTCAATCCTATTTCTCATCTTAAAAGACTGGTAGCAATAATGCCTATCACTGGAATTATATATATATATATATATATATATATATATATATATATATAATCTTGTAATGTCCACTTCATTTGATTAATAGTTGCCTAGCAGATTAGTAAGGCTTGCTCTTGTGTGTATGAGTGGGTGATGGAAGAATGACTTTGGGCTTTATGTATGGTTTCTTGTCTGTTGTGGGTGTCAGGCACTGTGTCTTAGGGATAGGAATGCTGACTAGTACATCAAGTGCATACTCCAATTCTGAGCAGTGGTAAAAGTTCAGAAAATACAACATATTACTGTTTAATCTGTTCCTATTTTATTTTTTGTAATTAACTATATACCTAAACTTTTAAAAATAATTCCTATTGTATGCAGCTATTGTGTGACATTCAACAGAGAAAATGACAACCTTTGAGTCAGTGAACCGGGATTTTATTACAGATTCATCGCCCACTGTGGTCTTAGGGTAGGAATTCACATCTCTGAAACTAATTTTTCTTATATTTAAATAGAAAGTCATACTTGAAGATGATAGGCAAGATTCCTTCCATTTTTAACTTCCTAGAAGACTAATTCTCCCAGAACTAAGCAGTAATGTTAGAAGCCCAGCCTGTATGCTCTTTCAAAATGTTTCAACAGCTTTTGCTCTGTGGGTCATTATTTGCTAAGCAGTAGGTCTAAGCCCATCAGTGTGCAAATGGTCTCATGGAATAGCGCTCACCACTTGAATGAAAGGAGATCTTCTGGTTGTCATAGAATTATAGGGATACTGGGTGAGGTTATCTCTACATGCAAGTAGCTGTTCTAAGCTCTTTTTGCTTTTTAAAGTAAAAGTAACCATCCAAACACAGAATTTGTAGGGAGACCTTCGACCAACCATCCTGCATGAAGATTTCTGCTTTTATACGTACTATTTTTGTGCTACACACATAGCAACAGAGACTAATTTCTTGGAGGATGCATTAAAGAAACAAAATTGTATATCAAAAACCAGAATAAATTGAATTTTCTTTCTCACTGTTCAATTGTCAAAACTACTCAGTGTGGGTCAGGGGGGTCTTTGTCAAGCATACCTGCTGTGATATGAGTCACAGGTTATAGAAGTCTAAAACTCACAGGTCCTCTAACAGGAACCCTTCTGTGTGTCAGAAAGACAGTTGTGTCTCTGTGCAGTACCTCTATAATTTCATTATTATAATTATGCTAAATGTTTTAAATTAGTGGATTATAAAATTTAGGGCCATAGTATTACATATACACAGATATGATAATTATTATGGTATTAATTATTTTGTAGTTTTTCATCAAGCAGTTTACAATTTTGTCAAAGAGTTCTGAATATCACTATCAAATTACATTTCTATCTATCATTTGATGATCACCTACTATGTATCATTACTGTGTATGAAGCTTATAGAAGATGTGATTCATGTGCTATTATGATCTTCAAAATTCTGGGAATGCCATTATTATTATTCCACCTTACAACAATGCAAGTCAAAATTCTGACGGCTAAATTGAATTACTTAAAAATATTTTCCTGGGAAGTGTTTCATTCAGGTAAAGCTTCATTGGCTCTAATATTCAGACTCCTGAACAGCTGCAATTTCCTAAGCAGTTTGTGCTTGGTCCCACAGTGGGTTGCATGTGTCATTATATTTCATGTCATCACCTTTTAGCCTTTCAACCCTACATTTAGGAAACTTAAACTCAGAAAAAGACAAAAATGATAAAGCTGTTTTAAACCACTTCTTTTGACTTCACTTCTGATATTTGTTCTGTTGCTGCATGACTTATATGGAGTAAGCCTCATTTTTTTTATATTTAAATGAATGTAGGAAAGTTTTTGCTACATTAGAGGTAGAATAATAAAAAGAATGTGCTTTAAAAATATTTATCCTAAAATATGAAATTAGAATTAATTGAACTTCAAATCACTGGATCATTAGGAAATGTTTTGATTTGTTTCTCACTTTGAGTTAAGCAGTGAAAATAGGAATTGGAAAAAGATGGTGGATTTTTTAAATGAAAAAAATATTCTTAGTACTTACTTTCAGAGTAATTTTAAGACTACCCAATATTTTTATCTGGAACTTGGGAAACTTTGATGAATATTTTCAAGTTTCTTCTCATTTACAAAAATTTTATAAATTGTCTTCTTAATAGTAGTAAAATGAAGGTATCTAATATAAAGATATAGATTATTTTAAAATATATGTCTGTATTTTATTTCAAAATTAGTTCTCTGGGTAAGAAAAACATTGCATCATTGCTTAAGACACCTGATGGAGATTCTCAAAAGACCATCAGAGGAAATGATGTACTGACTTTTGCTTTGAACTCTTCTTGAGACTTTCTTCTTCCTGCAACATTTGTGATGATCGTGAGTTCCATTTCTGTCTGAACTACTAGGCAACACATCAGTATCCAAACAAGTCAATACGTGGGTACAAATACACACATTTCATAAAGGAGGACTTCAATGTTAGGAGAGGTAAAGTGACTTATCTGAATTCTCAAGGGTGGTGACAGAGCCAGGAATGAGATCCAGATCTTTTGATTTCAATTCTAATCTTTCCCCAGAACATGCACCTATTTTTACAGAAACTCACCATTACTGTATTTTTGTGCCTTTGAAACATTGATTGAAATAGTCAACATTCTGTGTCCTTGATAGCACCAATACCACCCAGAGTGACCTACGCTTTAAGAATTAATACATCCATGGATTACATTAGTAAATGTAATCATAAGATTATTTCTTAGATCAGTTGTATGCTAATATCTCCCACTGGTTTATCCCAGTTTATGGTATAGTGAATGCAGAGCAAGATAGGTAAGAGAAATCATAGATTGTAGAAGCTGGAAGGAACTTTAGAGTTTGTCCAACCCTTTGCTATACAAAAGGAGAGAATAGACCCGTCATAAAGGGAAGGACCCCAGCATACACAGTTTGTTTAGGATGGAGTGATGTGAGAAGTCATCTATTATCTCCAGAAATGTGGGGAAAGCAGACCAGTACTAATACATTGGATATTATGGGGTGCTAATGAGATGAATTTTTAAAAATTTTTTTTACTGATTTATGTTTGTCACTTATTTATTTATTTATTTATTTATTTATGGTACTGGGGATTAAACTCAGTTGTCTTAGCACCAATTTACATTTCCAGTCTTTTATTTATTTGTTTATTTAAATTTATTGGTGAATTTTAGGTATGCATAATAATCATGTTCATCATAGGAAATTTGTACCTGTACATGATATAGCTTAATTCTTTTTCCCCCATTTCCCTGCTCTCCTTTCAACCCCTCTTCCCTCTTTATTTGTAAAAGTTTCGTTTCCATTCTTTCCTTCTTTTCTCATCTTTTTCCCTTCCTTTCTTTTCCCCTCACCCTCCCTAGTTCCCCTTCCTTTGAACTTTTTTTTCCTATTTCATAATATCTATTATACATTTTTGTTCTTGTTTATACTTTCAGTTTCTCACGTCATAGAAACAATGCGGTATTTACACATGTGTGTCTGATCTATTTCACTTATGAGGATGATCTCAAGGTCCACGCCTTTACCTAGAAGTGTCTCAAGTTTATGGTTCTTCCTAGGTCATTAAATTTCCCAGCCTTGAATTTGATCCTCTTGTCTCAGTTTCTGAGAATGCTGGGATTACAGGTGTGAACCACCTCCCTGAAGTTTTTGGGTTTTAATTCTTGCTATAGAAAAAGATTTGAAAGGGCAAAAGTTTATTTCTCCAATAATTGGCCAAGTTATGCCTCATCTGAATTAGGAACACTGCCTTGCTTTAGGGAATTTTTAAGAGACTTTGTGTTTCTCAAACCTGGGCCTGGGACCTAGGGCCTTGGTAGATGTAACAGTTTGGGGGCATACTACAGGAGTGCCAAATTCTTACAGCTCCTTATCTGCTCTATTTCCCAAAGTACTTGCAAGGCTTCATTCAGTTCCTTAAATAAGCCGAGTGTTCTCTTGCTCCAAGCCTTTTGCATATATGATTTTCTCTGCTTGTAATGTTTATTCAGCTAGATTCTTCTACTTTGTCTTAGGTTAAATGTACTTTTGCCATATGAAATACAGAATGCCTAGCTGAAATTGAGTCTTAAATAAATATCTCTCTGGTACAAATACTTCCCAATTATTGTGTGGAACATATTTAAATTGCTCACTGTTTAATCTAATCTCAAATTTAACTGAGAACTCTGTAATTTTTTTAACTTTTTATTGTGACTTAATTCCATATTCACATGCAGGTGTAAAAAACTAGAGAAAAATCTTGATTACTCTTTACTTAATTTACCCCAAAGTTAACATCTAGCATGACTGCTGCACAATATCACAATCAAGACACTGACAGTTGCACAATCCTCTAATTTTGATCAATTTCATCAATGTCACAAACTCTGTGTGTGTGTTTGATGAAATTTTATCACATGGAAATCTGTATTATCACAATCAAGACACAGAACAGCCCAATCACAAGGCTCCCTCATGCTACCCTTTATAGTGACCTCCTTCCCAAAACCCTGGCAACCGCTAATCTATTCCCATCTCCATGCTTTTGTTAAGAGATGAACATCTTAATGGCTGTTTTCACTTTCATATATAACAGGAAAAATGGTACTGCAAACCAGTAGTTTCAGAGATATGTCTTATTGTCAGGTAGCTTAGGTATTTGTGGTGAATTAATTAATGGTCAACTTGTGACACCCAGCTAAACTGAATCAGAATGGTGCTAGGTGTGGATGACCCACTTGAGAATTGTTGCCAGCAGCATAAAAGGACAACTGGAGGGAAAGATTTTGAACTGTTGATTCTTCTGGAGAATCTTGTCACACTGGTTTTCCTGATATAAACTCAACTGTTACCTTCGTTGGAGGAGCTAAAGTTCTCCCTATCACTAGATAGCTGTGATTCTTTTCAGGGAAATTCTGGTCCTTACCTTGGCTGTACCTTGGCTCCGATACAGATCCCTCAACATGTTGGCACAGATCCTTCATCCTGCTAATGCAGACTTTCTAACTTCCACCACTGACCTTTGGACTTTCTCAGTGTATATTCGTGATACAGACTTGCATGAGACATTGTCATGGGCTCTAGGTCTCCAACTAGATTCGTGGAGGATATTGCTGTGGCATCGAGGACTTCAGCTGGGTTGCTTGTCTTTAGTGCATGGGAAGATCTCTTGCTCTCTTATGCATTTGACTCTTTGGGTGAATACTATAAAATAATCCTATAAATTATGTGTCCTGTATTAAACCTATTCTTTTGTAAACCCTTACTACAATAGTATTTAAGATTTTTTTTGTAAAAAGGAATCAATTTAAAGAAACAGTAAACAATGATTCAAATGGTGCACTAATTTGACAAAAATTATGAAGGTGGAAGATAACATGTTTGGAAACAGCAAAGTGAGCAGGATAATAACAATGGAAGGGAGGGGGAAACATCTGTTCACCCCTTTTTATCTCTGAAAGTAACCCTTAAATGTGCCTAAGCAGTGCCAGAAAATATTCTATTCCAGTTTTTCAGGGTTCACTCAACAAGTAAACATTTGGGCAAACCTGGGGTCTTAAGTGCTGGAGAGCTTCAATACACGTGCTGGTTGACTGGTTGCTAGAACAGAAAATAACCAGGCCTGAAGTTTTAAAATTCTCATTGAAAATAGTTTTGTTTCTCCATTTATAATTTACGCTTAGTGGTTATTAAATTAAGGGGGAAAATAAGGTAGAAATGAGAATACCTGCATAGATTTCTTTTTAACTGCCTCATAAGGAACTTAAAGATTAATCTTGTTTCTGAGGTGTTTGTATATGTCTATAAAACTTACTTGGACCTTCATATACGAAAAAAATAAAAAGAACCAGGGCTAAAAGTACATGATCCTATAGGTCTAAAATACTATTTCTCTTTCATTCTTTCTGTAGCTATGGTAACAAAGAAAATGTTGTTTTTTTTTTAAGAGACAGCTGAGGTACAGACATTTAAATTTGTCTTTATCAAGGTACTCTCTTAGTAAGAAGAGTAGATTCTCCATACTAAATGTGTTTTTATTTTTATTTTCTATCAGGTACACTAGAATTACAACAAGGAATCTGAAGTCAGTTTTGGTCCAGATGAAATGTAGTATCAATCTCATTAAATCCTAGCTTCCATGCTGCTGTACACAAATAGGTATTCAATAAGTCTTTGTTGGATACTTTGATTTAATTTACGATAGCCTTCACTAGTTCAACAGTGAATCTAAAAGTTACAAATTGTTTCATTTCCTAATGAAATGCAAATTGCATTTTATGAAAACCAACTGGGGTAACTAGAGTCATTTTAAATTTCTGTTTGTTTTCATTTCCCACAAAGTCCTAAACAATAACAACAATATTGAATGAAAACTTTTGTTACTGACTTACAATACTAAAAACAAATCTGTTGCTTCAGCTAGATTCACTCTATAATTTCATTACATTCTAAAAAAATTTTAGTCAGCTTTTACAGAAAATACCCAGTGGGAAAGGGCTGGTGATGGAGTTAGTGTAATCTTTAACAATAGTTATTCTAATTCTAGCTCTTAATATAAAAGAATGATTTTGTGTTTCAGAGTCTTGCTGCAACTTAATTAGAAAACATCATGTTACTATATATCATGGGGCTATATCTGTAATATTTATCACTGCATTAATTCATAGGAATTTCCCTCTGAATATTATGAGGAGAGATAGTACACATTCTTTTTCAGAAAGATGTGTTTGGAGTTTCTCAATGGTTATTTTGGGAAATAAGAAATCTTCATTTCATGCTCTAAATTATATAAACCAGACTTGTTTAACATTCTTCTTATGGGAACTTTAAAGCCTATAACGTGATTATTTTCTAGAAGAAACAGTATGCATGGAAATGGTTTCATGGTGTTTTAAAATTATCTCTATGAAGAAGTACTGGTGAGCCCAGAGTAACTTTCACTTCCAAACCTGACTGGTGTGGAAAAGCAGAAGGCAAAGAGAACTAGTAGGGTTGCCATTCTAAAAAAAATACTTTTTTCATAGTAAGTCCGATAGATATTTACAAGAGAGTAACTTGTAGCATCCATATCCTCATCTAGGATTAGAAATGTCTTAGGCAGGAACATGCAAATAGGACTTTTTGGATTTCAGTGTTAGTATTAAAAGAAAGGGCCACAGAAAGAATGCATTCCGTTGGGAAGATTTCTTTCCTTGCCTATCCTGTTATGATTCTAAAGGATTAACAAGGCTAAATCTATTGCATCCCATAGCATTTTCCTAGGCTGCTAAAAAATCATGACTGTTCTTAGTTTATAGGAAAAGATAGACTTGAGTCACACCAATGATTCTCTGGAGTTCTACCCTACAGACATTACAAGAATTCTGGCTGCTGAGCAGACCTACCTAGATGCTTTCTTCCCTGCCTAGATGCACACACATAAGCATGCACACCCTCACCTCCAATACACTGATGAATAAATGAAACAAATCCTCCAAAAGTATAAAATAATGTAATAATTTACTCTCTGGATGTCTATCAGGGTGCACATATCAATGACACTTGTCAACACAGCGTCTCTCTTGCATTGACCTCCCCAATACTATTACCATGGCAGCAAAAACAAGCAAATGACTACTCTAAATAGCCAAGGCTGAGGACATTTATCTTAGTTATTAGTACATAGGAAGGTGACATTATATAAGCTCAACTGTGAATTGAGAAATATGAAAATCAATTTTCTCAGATGTATGAAATAGAAACTTGATAAGTATCTAGTACATTTCTGGTACTCAGTATTTATCCTGGATTCAAAATCACATTCAGTGTTTTAGAGAAAGAATGTTTTCCTTTAATAATTCTGATTCTTCCTGGCCTCGCTTGTCTACAGTTCTCTAAGTCACTTCATAAACATCCTCGCCACATATTTACCAAACTCTTGACATTTCTCATCTTATAATTTTATTGATGAGGGTAAATTTTACCTGGAAAATTTGGATTAGGGTTCCTTTAGGGGCATGATTGCGCATAGTGAGTTAGGATATTACTCTCTTTTACTACTATTTCATAAAGTTAATTTTTGCCGTTGTTTTATTTTAGAAGTTAGGAGGAGTAATTTATTTTAAATTTGTTTAGTAGGAGCCAGTTCTATTCATAAGAAAGATTCCTCTTAGGGTTATACTCTTGCAGGATAAGAAAATACTCAGCATATCTAGTTTAACATGTATTTTTTGGCTTTTCTAGCTTGCTTTCTCTCTATAGTGAAACCATAGTTAGTTTCATTAGGATAGAGGACTTTTGCTTTGTTTTGGAGGGAATAGTTTTGCTATTTAACCAATGACAGTTGCTATTTCTAATTTTTATTTTCATTTTTTGGTACTTTTATTCTATCTTGAGTATAAATAGACAGAAAACTCTGGAAAAATTTTTGATCCTGTTTCTAGAGTCTGAAATAGGTATTTTAATGTGGAAAAAAATAGTCTCAAGAGGTGTTGAGCTGAACTACTCCTCATTAGCTAATTAGACAGTTTTGACAGTGGACTCAAGTTTCTTGAACCATTAGCACTTTTTATAATGTGTCTTAAGGCCTGAAAGAGTTAAGCACAAAAAAGATGACCAATTTACTCCCAAAGAGTAGTTTAAGCCCTGGGATAATTTTGACTCATTATAGCTTCTAACTTTCTTCTGAAGGAGCAATTCAGATGGAGGCAGATAGACAGAACAGAGCCTTCATTATGGCAGAAACATGCATCGCGAGCCCCCTTTATGTCTCACAGAGGCCATGCAAAAGAGAGAGCAGTTCTAAATTATACTTCTCACAAAGCTTTCCAAAGAGAACATGGCAAATGAATTCAATTCTTTTAAACTAAATTGAATATCTGAAGGAAAATAAATCTGAACAACCACCCTTTCCCATAATTTCACTACATTTCCATTATTTGAATTGGGTGAGATCAAATTTAAGATAAAGTACCTTAACACAAATTTGTAGAATGAGTTTTTAAAAGAGGGAGGGGAGCGACTTTGTTGCAGGATGGAGAGATAGCTTTCCTATAATTGAATATCACTTGTACTCATAATATTTCACTGCCTAGCTGTAGCAGATTTTGCTACTAAAATAAAGTTAAACAAATCAAAGTTCACCAGAAAGACTTCTACTGGAGTATTACAGATGTCCAAATGTAATAACACAGAAAAGACTAAGGAGACAGGTCTTTTTTCTAGTATTTCAAGGTTGCTGATTATAATTGAAATTCTAGAATAATATGTATTTTCTAAATAATAGGTTTAACAGAATCAGCATGCCCAAGCATGCACACACACACACACACACACACACACAAATTGGACCCCAGTCCTGATAGATATGGGTAAGTTTTAACCCTGAGAGGACAGGAACTGTTGCCCTTTTGAATAGATTGTTTCAGGGGAGAAATTACTGTGTGGGCTACATGACTCAGATATCTAATCAAAGGTTCTGAACAGATTCTGATAGGGGATTTTCAGAAACTTAAATATTTCATTCATCTTGTTCCTGGAATCGGTGTATTTATTTCTTTGAAATTGTTCCCTCTCTGTTATATCAATATGCATGTAAGTCTCATAAAAAGAGTAATATAGTACTTATTTACTTATTGAAGAAAGAATCATTTATTAAAAGTTTATTAAATGCCAGGTACTTCTCTGGATAGGTGATGATAGCATACATCTGTATAACATAGCCACTACCCTTTGAATCTCATCATCTAGTAGGTTATAGGATGTATCAAACTGTGGAATAAATGTGAAAATGCTGGGAGGGGAGATGCGTAAAATATCACAGAAGCTCAGGCTGAAGAACAATTGATTCTGCCCCCACAGGAGAAGGGAAAATCTTCTGTAGAGATAAGGAGCTAGGAGTAGCAGCATTTTAACCAAACTTTGAAGAATAGAACATAGCACCTGGAAAGTGTTGTTCCTGAATAGTAGTAGAAAAAGTTAGAAGGAGCTTACTTTATTACTTGCAAAACTAGAAATCAGCAATGGTGTCATGGACACAAACACAGAGCCTAAAAAGAGGGAGGTAAGAAAGACAGAGAAGGGGAGGCAATCACAGGGTTAGATTAGAAATTTCTGTTGGATATCCTTGGCTGCTCCAATAATAACTAGTTAGTTAGCATGCCATTTATGCCCATAATTATGCAATCTGTTAAAAATCCACAAAACATCCTATAAAAGAGGTGAGATATACGTGGCCTGAACATTCTATGACTGCACTTATAAGAAGGTCCCTTAGTTGTGGAAATAAAAATACTAGCATGGTATTGAGTTAAAATGCACATGGAATTTCATATGGTATTAGAGCTAAATGTCTGTATAACTTAGGATTCATCAATCCTTTAAAGGACAAGGCAAAGAAGAACACAATCATATACTGATAGGTTTCAGAGTCACATAAAATGGTGTGAGAATTCATTTTTCATAAAAGAATTGAAGATTACTGATCCTTTACATATAACAGAATCTAGTCTTTGCGCTCGATGTCTAAAAGATCATGTGACCTTGAGAAAGTTATTTAACAATTTTAAATCTGAGGATTTTAAAAATGGGAAAATACTACCTGCATGTCAACTTGTTTATGATGAGAACTAAAAGTTGTAAGATTTAAAGTGCTTACTAAACTGTGAGATGCAAATTAAAAGTAAGGTTGTATCAATGTAGTTAGTATTAACTTTAAAATGTTCAAGATGGAATTTATTTGAAAATAAGTAGTATATCATATGAACCTGGAAATAGAGTAGGATAGAAATGTAAAGTGGAAGGGGTCAGCATAGTAAAAGGAGAAGAAAGAAAACTTACACTTTTAAAACCTGTAATCAAAGAAATGAATAAGATTCGAAGAATATATCCTCCTGTAAGAGAACAAGTCATATAAATCAGGAATAGGTAAGTATTATGATGGAAAAGAAAGCCTAGTCTTGTGCAGTTATTGTGAGTAGCAAGCCTATTGTAAAAGCAGACACCCATGACTTCTGCGTACCTCCCTTAAGTGTTAGCTGGCAGCACAAATGCAGAGGTGACAGGCCAGCTTGGGTTTAACAAATGATACCTCAGAGCAAACATATACCAAAACTTTTCACTGCCAAATAGTGCATGACTGGACAAATGCAAATATCTGGACCCAGAGGATTCCTCCTTGGTTCTTTAAAGATGTTAAATGCAAACATCATAAGGAGCCCAGGGACCATTAAGCTTCTACTTTCTTTCAAATTTACGAGCATATGGCCTCGTAGCTTAGATTTCAGCAGAGCATCAGCAGTATCTTGCAAGTGGGGAATGTCATTTTAAACAAATTTACATACAGTAGTGCTCACGTTTTTATGGTGAACAGTTCTGAGAGTTTTAACACATGCACAAATTCTTCCAAGCCACCACTGCAAACAGAATACAGAACAATATCAGTACCCAAAGAATACCTCATATTGACACTTCTTTTGTTATACTACTTCCTAACCTAGGCCATCATTGGTCTATTTTCTCTGCCAATAGAGTTGCCTTTTCTAAGAAGTCGTATAAACGGAATTATTTGGTATGTAGTCTTTTGCTGATTTTGATTTTGAACTATAACAAGTTATTATAAAAGACCATCTAGACCTGAACACCAGAACAAAGCTAAGCTCAGTTGGAGACATGATTAGTTTTAGTGATCTGCTTTCTTCTCGTTCTGTGTTATATGAGGTGTTTTCATGTCTACATAAATGCTTTTTGTGCAGAGCCTTTCTTCTCAAAACATCAATAACTTTCTACTGTCAGTGGAGCCAAACTTTATCCCCTAATCATTTACTGATCACTTGTTTTTAAATCAGGATACAATACACAGTACTGGTGATCTAAAGGTGAAAGGCCTTGATTTCTGCTTTCAAGAGGCAAGAAGGTACACATCAACCATTCTCAGGACAAGTATCCACTATAGATTTTTCCATTGTCCTCACACAATGTCTAGGGACATCATTATCTTCATTTTTTTCAGTATGTGAGCATGTATAATATACCATGTGCCATTCTTGAGACTTGGGATAAAACTGTGAACAAAACAGAAGAAACTCCTATCCCCATGGAATTTAGAGGCTAGCTGTTAGAGAAAAAAAGTTCATAAATATAATAAATAAGTAATTTATGTAGTATGCTAAAAAGGAGGGATGGTATGCAAAACAAGAAAAAAATAGAGTGAAACGCAGAAGTGCTAAAGAATAAGATTGCTATTTTAAGTGATTTGCCAAGAAAATTTAGAACTAAATGCAATGAATTGAGAGAATAAGCAAACAAAAACATCATACAACTTTAGGATGACAGTGTACAAACAAGATACAAGGAAACCCTGAGCTGGACGTGGTGGCACATGACTGTAGTCCCAGCACTAGGGAGGATGAGGCAGGAGGACTGTTGCAAGTTCAAGGCTAGCCCAAGCTATATAGCAAGACCCTGTCTCCAAGAGAAAAAAAAAAAAAAAAAAAAGGAAACCTGATTTACCAAAGAAGAGTTCTAGCTAAAACATTTACCTATAAATCATGTGTTGGTAGCTCAAAATCTATCTGTATTACTATAAATCATATAAACACTAGTTGGGATGTCAGTTTTGCTTATGATAGGTCTAGTAAATTTTACAAAATTGCAACAAAATAAGGTAACCATCATTGCAGACACATTTTTTAAACTCTACAAATATATATTCACTTTTAGCAAAACTTCAACAGATGCAGAATCTACATTTGCCTCTACAACATGCCAGGCCATGAATTCACTGTGGACTTCAATTAGTTGGTCTTCTGGTACCAAATACTTCCTTGATTCTGGAAGAGGCAATGATGGGAAAATCTTTACACTTTAATAGGAGATCATATCAGGCTAAAAGGAGAAAGAACAAAGAGTTTAGTTGTGGTAATAACGAAAATGGCACCATTTCTTAGACTAGGAGTTAAAGGCCAGCTGGATGGGTAGATAACTACTTAAGTGGACAACTGAAAATGCAGGGCATCTTCATTCCCTGTAGCAATGCAGTAAAAAATAGAGACAGGCAATTTTTTGTGCACTTGTAGTGTTAGAGATTGAATCTAGGGCCTTGTGTATGTTAAGCAATAACTGTACCACTAAGCTACATCCCCTGCCCAGAGAGTTGAATCTTAAGTAAATTACTTAAGTAGGGTATCAGACAAATAAATGTCTTGCTTGACCTGTAGCAACTACTTATTCATTCATCTATTCATCCATTCACATGTGCATTCATTTGACAAGTGTTTTCCAGATACCTGTGGTACACAAAACACTCGAAGTTGGCAGCATGTGCACAACTGCTATCTTTTCTTGTTTCTTGACTGTAACATTCTCTTTCTTGATTCAATTATTTCATGTATCGCATTCTTCTCTTGATCAACATGTA
Organism: Dasyprocta punctata; assembly: GCA_004363535.1. Lineage (NCBI taxonomy): Eukaryota > Metazoa > Chordata > Mammalia > Rodentia > Dasyproctidae > Dasyprocta > Dasyprocta punctata. The sequence continues at coordinate 84,928 of RJWM01001914.1, read as the reverse complement.
TATTCAGGTGTGGATCTGAAGTGCCAATGATTCCTCTTTCACAATAATTGCACTTTTGCCTCTAATAATCAGATTTGGGGCATTTTTTACCACAGCGTTTAGTTGCTGGTGAGAACTTTTCAGTAAGAGGGTTTTTTTTTTTTTTTTTTGCCCACTTCTATAAGTTCCATAATAAAGTCTGAAAAGTAAAGAGTGATCCACTTGACTCAGGTTAGTCAGTAAAGGTTTCTTTGAGGGACTCAGTTGTCAAGGACAGACGACTAAGGATGGGCAGTGAGCACACAGCCAAACAGAGGGAGAGACAATGTGGTAATGTCAATTACTCCCCTGTTCTCAGGTTCTGTCGGGAATAGAGAGAAGGCATTTGTCTTCCTTTCTTGATTTTCGTAGGCAAATTGACCTGTAAACTTGAAATGAGGTAGGGAAATCTCATTGCCCCCTGCACCTTGGCCTGGGTTGTTCTATGTTCTCCCACCCAGCCTCACCCCTTTCTTCTTTATCTCTCTTCCTTCTGCTGAACCTTTATGCCCATCAGCATTAGTAAATTCTTTCCAAGTACAGAATGAGCAATAGAAAAAGAGAGGAAAGGAAGGAAGCAAAGGAAAGAGAGATTTTTACATATTTCTAACTTTTAATTATATGATAATATTTCTCCTCTTTTCACAATGAAATATTTGTCAGTCACCATATATATGTTGAGTTATTCACATGCCTAAAGAGCAGAGAGTTGCAATGAAGGATTTATTTTCATTCTTTAAAATCTCTTGCTCCACTTCTAAATTTCCCTTAAAAAGGTGATGTAGAATTTTCTTGTACTAGTTGTGAAGGAGAAAGCAGATAATGAGATTTGCTAAAGATTTGTTGTATGGCATAGAGCACAGTTGCTTATTTTCTTTGTACTTTCAAATTCACAAATGTTTACACCATTAAATTTGCCAGTAGGGCCAAGATTCAAGAATAAGGTACACCTTACATAATGTGATGCATGCTTATTTATGCTTTACCAAGAACTGGCTTTTCTCTTTTAAACCAAGCTAGACTTATAGAGGAGTTGGAAATTATGTGGAAAATATTCCTATGTTCACCATTCTCAAGTAATTGATTCCTCTCCCTCTTCTTCAGCGGCCCACAGGAGCATTAGACAGTCAAGAAGCAGCTCTCTCTTGTAGAGTAAAGCCTAGGATTTTCAGCTCTGGCCATGAGCTCCCATTCCTAATTTTGAGCATGGCCCTCAGAGAAGGGGCATTTTGGCCTTTCTGTATTTTCTCTGCCCACTGCCCTGTCTAGATTCCTGTGTCCACACAGCTAGATCCTGAAAGCTAGTCATTCTAGGAGAATACTCCCCAGAACTTGTTTCTGTGTCTCTCATCATCAACACCCCCATACTGCATGAGTGATGTCTATAGCCAAGGTGATTGGGTTCTACTGGGCAAAACTGAAAACATAGAAACTTAGTTCAGACAACCACAGGAATAGCCACTTTCCCCATTTCCCTCTCTCCCTTTTCAGTTGCTCAATTCCAATATTCTTCTGGCAACTCTTTGGAAAACAAATTTATACATACTCCTCTTACTCTTCCTTGAATGCATGTAGTTGGTGGTGACCAAGTTCTAGATTAAGCAGTTTAATAAAAAATAAATAAATACCCACAATTGAATGTTAACTAACAAACTGAAAGTAGTAAAACCAAGAAATTTAAAAAGAAAATGGGCTAATAATTAAAACACTTTAATAAATAAGACTTTTATATGGTATATACGAAATAAAATAATAATCAAAGACCTTGTATTTAGATAGTAAGCAGAATTTTCCTTTCCTTTATGAGCCAAGTAAAAAATAAGGATAGAGAAATGAGAAGTGAATATAGCAGTGTTACGTTGGTTTGAAAACTAGTAATGAGATAGTAATGAACACAGAGTGCTGTGGCTGCTCACAGGTTGTCCAATAACGAAACACTGAATAAATACAACAGTGCTTGTTCCTCCCCGCCAGACAGATACACATCTGTGCGAGTGGCCATCTGGCAGGCCTTGGTAGATGAAATTGTCATGCCTCATTGTCTGAGTTTCTGTGAGACCCCTAAGAAAACACTTACCGGTTCAATTACCCCCTAAGCTACGATTTTTGTGTGAAAACAGGATGATTCTCTGGCATCTCTCATCCCTAGACCCTGACATTTCGTCAAGCAATACCAATTCATTCCAATGGCAGAGTTTAAGATTGTAATTGACAGTGTCTTATTCAAGGTCATTCGTTTACTATTATTTAGCCCCGTTCTGCCAGAAAAAGAGACATATTATTGATAATGCTAATGAGTCCTATATTTTCTAGGTACCAAGGGAATTTAAAAAGAGAACAAAAAAATACCTGAAGCCAAATAGGAAAAAATACATAGAAATTCATTAATATTCTTTTTAGTGAGAACTATGAATTACTTTGGACAAGCTCATTCTAAGCAGCCAACTTTTTTTCTTTATTGTTCTCACAACACTGAGAACTATTTTACTTGCTGATGGTTCTAATACTACAATAATAGTATATATAATTTGAGATTTTTTCCAAAGAAGGAAGATTTTTTTTACTCTTTTCTTTTAATAGCAATGTTTGCTGCTATCACTCTATTTTCATTGATCTCAAGAGGAGAATTGCATATTAGCAAAGCCAGGAAACAGGAGTTTGATGTAGGCTTCTAAATGACCAGTAAATCATAATCTATGAGAATGTTACATTTAGAAGTTGATTTCATAATAGACACTCAATAAAAATACTTACTGACTTAGTAGGACACCATATGAAGTAGGACTTTGTGGCCTTGAAGATATGGAGTTCCTAGAATTACAGGTATAAGAATTAAAACAGCATAGGAATGATCCAGCCATTTATGGTAATAAAATCAAGACTTACTGAGAAAGAAATCTGTTTTTCTGTTCCTTGTACTGCAAAGAAATTTGTGTCTTTAAGACAGTATGTAGCATACTTGGTTGAATGAATCTATAATAGAACCTGTTTATAATATTCTTTCTGTGGGATTCCCAGAAGCAACATCACATCAACTCTATCAGAGATTTGGAAGTGCTTTGTGGTGTATAACTGAAAGAAACAGAACATCGCCTTTGCAAGTCTAAGCAGAAACTGCAATGAGGGATACCCCTAGTACCAACAGTTGGGAAGAGCAATGTGGAATTGACTCCATGCTCACCACAAATCCTGCACTTCATGCAGCAGTTTCTGCTTTCTGCTCCTTCTTGAATTGCAGTAGTTCTCAAATTCACAGTCACCAAAGACTTTCACAACTGTGCACAGGATAGGAGAGTGAGGAGATCTATTTATGCCATCGGTATTCTTGGTTTGTTGCTAATGTTTCACAAACATTTCAGTGCAAAATAAAGTATATAATAGGCTTAGAGTTAAGGCATTCTCCACCCGGTGGCTCTTAAATCCGGTATTTAGTCTCGTGACAAGAATTGAGCCTGACAGTGATGTTGCAGAGTGACGCCTGCATCAGGCTGAATTCATTACCATCTCCACACCCCGAAGAGAGGAGGATTGGGGCAGGAACTTGAGAGATGGCAAGCCTGACAGGACTGTCTTCCGACGTGAAGTATAATCATATTGGCCTGTCTCTATTGATATTTCTCTGTAGACAGATACTCCACTTTTAGAATATTCTGTAACAGAAACTGTACGCCACAGGGTATTACATGACAGTGGGAATTCAGTGTCAGAGGCCTATGATGAATATCACCACTAAGTGTCTGAAATAATGCCCACTCTATTACTCTCTATCCCTTTGTCTTAGCCACTTCCTCATTCATTCACACACGTATGTGCTATATATATATATATATATATATATATATATATACACACACACACACCTATGTTACATATAAAACTTCATTTATAGTTTATTGCTACTCCCCAAAAGTAAAATGTATGCTTCTAGGACAGGATACAAACGTTTTTGCTCTGTGTTCTGCTGCACCTTGTTGTCTAGAATACTACTTAATATGCATAAACACTTAAAACATCTGTCGAATGAAGAAATGATATAATCTAATTTTCCTAAATCTGAACCTGGGTGTTCTGTTTGCTTTCATTTTTTTTTCTATGCACCACTTCAAATTGTTTAGCTAATTTTTCTGATCTAGAGGAATCCATTGGAATGTAGTGGCACAGTTTGCTAATACGGTTTCTGGCCCAGTAATTCCATGATGAGCTCCCTCCCTACTTTACCTCCTGTAGGTAAAAACAGTATCTCCTGTGATTTAGCTGCTTCTTAGATTGGACAGATTGAATTATCATTGTGTCTTGTTACTGCTCCTAATCTTGGCCTAGGAGCCCTCTCTTGATTTTTAATTTGTCTTTCTACGCTGGTTTTCCTTAAAGACTTTCCTACTTTTTTTTGCTTTGTACTGGGAATCGAACTCAGAATCATGTGCTTGCCATACAGGCACTGCGCCACTGCGCTATATCCGGATTCTAGTTTTGGTGTTTTCTATATCTACTTAAACATTAACAAAAGACAGCATTATGCAGTAAGAACATGAACACTGAATTCAAGCAAATCTGGGTCTAAATCCTCCTGTCAGCACTTACCAGTTTCTGCCCTTGGGCAAGTAGCTTAATTTCACTATCATTCAGTTCCCTCATCTGTAAAAATTAGTTAATGATAATAGCCAACACAAATAGTGGCATAGAGGAAGCATTCCATATGCATTTCTTAACTAATAATTTGTGTCTAGACATACTTCCCCAGGCTTTGCCATGTGCAGACTCTCTGGACCTGTCTGTTACAGTCCCTGCTGGATTTAAAGTTAAGAATCATCACAGAGAGGCTGAGTCACATCATCTCCCTGTCACACTTCTCACTACACCCTGTGACCTCAGGGAGTCTGCCTGTAGATTGTATAGAACTGCAACTTTCAAAAAATACTTGATCCTGCAAAGGGCTTATATTATAGGAATGCTGATACTTATTTAACAGACACTAATATTTTAAAATACCAATTTCTACTATTACCATGACTTCATTAAAAAGCATTTAATGCCAACCAACTAGAATAGATTTCTAGTGGAAATACAGAATTAACAGTCCTTCTAAAAAAAGTCTAGCAACTAAGTAGTGCCATCTGTGGATTTATACTTTTTCCTCTTGCATTGCCTTGGTTTTTCTCATTTCAATGGAAACCTATGAAAATTTGATAAAGGCAAGCACCCATCTATAAGCTGGCATTTGAAAACCTTTATCAGCTTGCACTATCTCAAACTATCTTTTAAAAATACTAAAGGGAAGATTCTGTAGCCTCCTCTGAGCATTCTTTCTGATGGTCAGTCCTATTCTGTCAGAAATTTTAATTGCATATGAGACCTTCTGACCTATATGTTTTAACTGGTGACTTGTCTTAATATATCTTACTATCTTCTTTCTGCCAGTCAAATATCAGACTCTTCATTTATGTTATCTGCATAGAATTGGGACATCCAGGCTATACTGGATATTCTACAGAAAATTTATCCACACACCAGAGATTTTTTTCTCTCAAACAGATGATAAGACTTTGCATCCATCAGTTCAGTTTACCCATAACTCCCTTACCTCAGAACAACCTGAAGAGATAAGACGTAATTAGATTTAAAAAGTTAAAGAATGCAAGAGATAACTATTCAAATAACAGTATAAAGAATGTCACAAGACAGTATAGTATTAATTGCTGTATTAGTGACATTGAAATCCATGCTTTAGTAACCTAGAATTAGTGAGCAATCACTGTTGCCTTAAAGGTCTGTGTTAAATTGTTCATAAAATAGTGCAGTACTACCTTCGCTACATTTCTTACATATTTCTCTTTGTTTCTATTCCAGTGTTCTAGTTCTTGTCTAATACCTGTCTTTAGTAGGAGCATTTCCACTGACCACTACTCAAACATTTCCCCTTTGTTTTTGTCTTTAGTCTTCCAAATTCTCCTAATCAAACATCTGTGCTCTGTGGACCCAAAGGGATACTTTCCATCAAGTACCAGCTTAATGCTTTCTGTCACCAACTTTTCACAGACTCCTGGTTATTGACTTTTCTAAATAGTCTTGGTTACCGGTTTCATGCTTTCATAAGGATGTGGACTCTCTTCTTCCTTGACTGAATGAGCACTTCTCAACAAGTCAAGTCCCATCTCTTAGCCATTTCTGATACTTCTCAGCTCTGTCACATTTATTCCCATTTCACTATACTATCATGCTAAGTTTAGTAACTATTTTGTTGATTCTTTTAGAGCTAAACTGTAATTCTCAGCACAGGCCTAAGACCAAGACTTAAATCCTAAAGATTCCTAACCTATGTAATTTGGAATCAGTCACAGAATCAGTGATAACCAGAGACAAAAATGATGATACTAAAAACTGATACTTTTAAAAAATCATTGTTTGATGAAATAAAAATGGAAATCCTATGAAACAGACTTTGCCACAAGCAATAACAACAAAAACTATCTTTTGAAGTGTTGTTAGTTCATGCAAACCACACATCTGACAATCCCTAGGTTGGCAGCCATGGTGGAACATTTGGGCAGGAAAACTATGTAGTTGAACTTTTACAAAGTAAAGTTTAATTTAAACTATTAGGATAACCCCTGAGGGGTAGAACCAGACAGACCTGTGAATCATTAAGTATGGGAGCAATGTCTAGGTGATAGGTAAGTTGTTGAGTTTAATCAAATTGAATCCTCAATGAATGAAATGATATATATGACTACACTTTGTAAACACTGAGCTTTACATAACCAAGCCAACACAACTACAATTTTATAGCTAATTTAATTCCACTGATGTTTCAAGTAAGTGCTTAGTGCTATTAAACAAATAACAAAAACAATAAGAGGGAATGAGGGCATATGAGGATAGGTCCTGGCCTGTCTTTGACCCACTGAAAATTTTGCCTTTCTAGGATTTTAATTTCTTTCCTTAATAAATAGGACACTTTGCTCTGGTTTCAAAAATTTACTGTATCAATTACAGTGAATTTGCTGTTATTTTAATTCATTGTCTTCAACAGAAACTTATTAAATATTCACAGCTCGTCCTCTCTTCAAATTCCTGGTCTGGTAACGCTTTCATTTATTTCAATTATTTATTTAACCATCATTCATTATATCCTTTTGTCAATAAAATGATAAATAATATAACTGTGGTGTTCAGACTTTCTATTTCAATGATGACAATTTAACAATATTATAGCACTAGTAATTTCTTATTTTGTTGTATGTGGTTTGTCAACTACACAAGCAGATATTCTTTCTCATTTCAAGAAATCAGTATTTCAGTGAGACAAGTGACCAAACTTATGTCTACATAACTTTAACATCAGGTTGATCATCTGTAGCTAAAGAATTTCAATTTAGAGGTTAAAAATAAAATAAAATGAATGTGTTTGATATTACTTATATACAAAGATATGTTTTTTAAAATAAGAAATGAATGCCATGCAGCTTTCAAATTCATGGATAACTACTCCCAAGTGACAGTTGTCATAAATATAAATAAAATTGAAGAAAACACTGCAGTACATAAATAATTCAAGGGCAACCCAATGAAAAGTGAACAACTGAGCATCACATCTAAATATTTTGTCTGAGCATTAATAAACATACACACATTTTAAATGTATGGAATATGTATAATGTTGTAATTATCTACTTAAAATATCAGAATTGATTAATTTCTTCTAAGTTTTATTTAAAGGTAATCAACTGGCCCTAGACATAATCAATGAACAGTTTACAAGGAAACTAAATCATTATTTTTAATCATGTTCACGTTCTTGAGAACTATTTCTGATTGAGCAATATTAGGAAAAGACTCAGATTCACACTGTGCTCCCTATATTTTCCAAGTGATCTTAGGTGAATGTTTTCTTATTTACATATCAATTCCTCCATACATTCATTCTTTGAATGAGTGTAATCTTGTTAAAGCCTAAACTGAATATGCACTACTCTGCCCAAAACCCTCTAGTAACTTTGAGTGGAGGTAAAAGCATTTAAAATAGCCTTTGGCCAGGCATGGTGGTGCACTCCTGGCCTGTAATCTCAGCACTTTTGGAGGCTGGGGCAGGAGAATTGCTGCACGTTCAAGATCAGCCTGGGCTACAAAGTGAGTTAAGGCCTGCTTGAACTGCATAGTGAGACCCTGTCTCAGAAAGAGTAAAATAAAATAGCTTTTGTGGCAGTAGGTCTGGCTCCACATTTCTCTTCTTGCTCCCTTCTTTGCTCACTGTACCCCTGAAAACCTTGGCCTCCAAAAGAATATGAGCATTAGCATTGCCTCCTTCTTTTCCCTAGTTATCCATGAATGTGGTACATTTACATCCTTCCTTGTTTGTTTAATTGTCACATTCTCAATGAGGCTATCCTACCCCAACTTTTCTTATAACTGAACCTGCTTAATTTTTCTGTCACTTACAATCATTAAACACGCAGTTCATTTTACTGGCTGTGATAGTTTTGTGTCAACTTGACTTTCCTACAAGATGCCCAGTTAGCTGGTAAAATTTTATTCGTAGGTATTCCTGTGAGAGTGCTTGTGCAAGAAAATATCTGAATGAAGACTGAATAAAAACTATCTCACCTTACCAGTGTGAATGAGCATCAACCAATCCATGGAGGGTCCAGGTAGAAGAAAAAGACAGAGGAATGGAGAGCTCTCTCTTTTCTTGAGCAGGAACATCCGTTTGCTCCTGGAACCTAACATTGGAACTTGTAGTTCTTGGACCTTGAAGCTCCAGACTTATACTAAATTACACAACCATGTTCCAGGTTCTCTAGCCTGAAAATGGCAAATGGTATATCTCATTATTAACACATGGGTAAAATATCAAAATCTTTCTCTTCTTATATATATATATCTCTATATTTCATAGTGATTCTGTTTCTGTGGGTAGGCCTAATTCACTAGCCTTTTTTTCTTTTTTCTTTTCGTCTCCTATCACTAGAATGAAAGGTCCACAAGAACATGAATTTTTGTTTTGTTCACAATTGCATTTCCAGTGTCTACACCTATGCCTGGTACAATAAAATAAAATAAAATAAAATAAAATAAAATAAAATAAAATAAAACTCAAAACTATTTTTTGAATGAATGATTTATATTTCTTGAGCACATATATCTTGCTTTACATTATGATTGCTACCAAGGATCCAGAGGTGACCTCAACTTTGCTTCTGAAGGCTAGGGAGGTCACAGTCTGCAAATGAGCCAACCTTTACCAAGTCAACAGGGGTAAATTGGATTAGATGGATAAACACAAGGTATGTTTGTTGCATGGAAGTTAGAGCTTCTAACTCTTCTGTAGGAGAGAGGGGAAAGGTTTCACAGAGGAAGGGATGTTCTAGCCAAGTTATCTAGCATTTCATCAGTTGAATGAGACAAGAGATACTAAAGCAGAGATAAAATTCATATATAAGGGCATTTCCTACATTGCAGATTTAAAAATTGAAAGAAACAAGGTATAGGAAGTGTTTTGTAAATAAATGCAATCATGGAATATATCATTATTTACTTGTATTAATTTTTATTTTCTCATTTATATCATCCACAATATATTCCATGATGGAGCTTTATAGCAAAAGACAATGATATACATTCAAATTTTATCAGAAGAGATTATCAAAATTGATATACTCAGACTGGTCAAAGAATATATGCAATCTTTAGCATACTTAAGCATTTTAAAGCAGGTTTTTCAGTAATTAAAACCTGTTATATCTAATTTTTCAGGCTGAGGACAAATTAAATAGGACACTCTGAAAAAAATTAGTCTTAAAATAAGTCATGCTATATTTCTCAAGTGCACAAATTGTTAATTAGAGTTGGGAAGTTGAACAGAAGGGGTTTTAAAAAAGACCTTCAGTTTCAAATTAAAATTGAAAATGGTCCATGTTTGGCACTGGGATTAATAAAGGGCTTAGAATTATGGGAGCTAAAATGAAAGTTGAGCATTTATAAAATATTTTTAAAAATTTGATTTAGTTTTTTATATTTATTGAGTGAAACTCATGTTTCACCTTTTATTTAGGCAGGTCATTTTGAATATTTTAAAATACATATATTTTCATATAAGAAATCATTTTTTATGTTTACTTTAATTTGCTTCTATATAATGCCTTCAAACTCTGCATACTCTGAAATCAATTGCACTTTGTTCTTCAAAAATTTAAGTTAGGGGCAAACAAAGTATGGTTGGAAGATCAATTATGATCTATTACCTGTTTTTACGCTGCCTGAAAAAATGAAGAGTATTTTTTTATGCTGTTAAATAGTTTTGGATAAAATTTCAGAAGAGCAGTATTATTTGTGGGACATAAAACTCGCATGAAATTCTTATGTTAATGTCTATAAATAAAGTTTTATTACAACACAGCCATATTTGTTTGTACACATGATACTTTTTTTGGGGGGGTATCAGGAATCAAACTCACAACCTCGCACTTGCCAGTCAGGCACTTATACCACTGAGCTAAAATCCCCAGCCCTATGTTTTGAGACAGGGTCTCACTATGCAGTTCAGGCTGGCCTTGAACTCACTTTGTAGCCCAGGCTGGTCTCGAACTCACAATGATTCTCCTGCCTCAGCCTCCTGAGTGCTGGGATTAAAAGTGTGTGCTACCATGCTTGGCTCACATGATACTTTTGACTGTTTCACATTACAACAGAGTTGAGTGGTGGCCACAGACAGTATTCACTATTTGTCTTTTATAGAAATTTTACTGATCCATGCTTTAGCTCATTATTGTACAGGACACAAATTATATGAAAAGCTTGGTTGTAAGAGCATGGTATACCTGAAAGAAAATAGCACATTATAAATATGCCAATTATTATTATACTATTATCATTATTATATCATTATTATATTATAAATAATTTGTCAATTGTATATTTCTTAATTTCATCTTTAAATTTTTAAAATAGTTGGAAAAAGTTATATTTCATATTTCTGAAAATTAAACGAGTGTATACAGATATACTGTATGGACCATAGAAACAAGATAGTTTGAAATCAAATGAAAATTTAAAGATATGCACTTATTTGTATTCTTTTGTACTAAAGCCAAACTTACTGTAACTCTCTAAATATCTTTTCTAAGCCCTTTTTAAATTTTCATTTTTAATTATAAATTAAGAAATTATGATTGCATGTATTTATGTGGTCAAAGTGTTATGACTACAATGTAGAATAATTAAATCAAGATAATTAATATTCCAGTCACCATATATATATATATATATATATATATATATACATATCAAGGTGAAAGCATTTAAAATTTATTTTCTTAAAGATTTTTACATTTATGGTACCTTATCATTTCTTAAATATTATGGGCAATGTAACTAAAAAAAAAACTTATTTTTCCTATCTAATCAAATTTTTGTACCCTTTGGCCCTCATCTCCCTGTTATCCTATTCCCCAGTCTCTGGTAACCACTATTCTGTTCTCCACTTTTTGAGTTAGTTTTAGGTTCTGCATGTGAGAACATGAGATATCTAACTTTTTGAGCCTGGCTTATTTCACGTAACATAATATTCTCAAATTCCATAAATGTTGTCACAAATAACATAAATTTTAAAGTCTGAATAGTATTCAACTGTGTGCATACATCAGATTTGCTTCATCAATTCCTCCAGCAGTAGACACTTAGGGCAATCTCATGACTTCATTATTGTGAGTAACAGTGCAGTGAATATGGGCATGTAGACGTCTCTTCAATTTGAAATCTATTGGGTGAACATTCAGTGACAAGACTGTGGGATGACATGATAATCTTTTCTTAGATTTTAAAAGAATCTATTTACAATTTCCATAGTGGTTTTACTAGCTTACATTCCTACTGAACTATTTTTTTATTTTATTTTATTTTGGTACTAGGGATCAAATTCACAACCTCGTGCTTCTCAGGCAGGCGCTTGTGCCACTGAGCTATATCCCTGGCCCCACCAGACTTTTTAAATACTTGATTCTTCTGAATGTGATTAACTGATTAAAAGAACATACTAAAATAGTTACTTTACACATATTTTAGATTTTTGACATTTTGAATGCATCTTTATCAATGAGAGAAGAATAATGTGTTTTAGTCAACAGTTGGCATGATTGATAACTTTAAGTATTTAAGACTGAATTGTGTGTGGGAGCTCCTTTTGTACTCTTGCCCAGAGGTCTGCATGTGGGGTGATGCAGAGGTTGAAAAAAGAGTAAACAGAGAAAGTAGAGAGGGTGCAGAAGGTGAGAGAGTGATGAACACATACAAAAGATATTTTAAAAGGGAAAAGAAAGCAAGCAAATTAGAGTCAAAGAAATATGCATATCTCTGTACCCCATGGCAATCTATGGACACTGAAAAGTAGAAAATATTTTTTTTCTTTGAAAATCTCAGAGAAACAGGCTGAGGCACAGTAAGATTACTAGTCATACTGTTACCTGGCGATGAAACATGGTTAAATCTATGAAACAAGGAATTATAAAAAATCCAGAGTGAAAGATTTAATTTCACAATTATCTAACATTACCTTACAGGAAAAGTTTAACCCTATTGCATTAAAGATGAATTACTAAATATGGCTTATGTCTAAATATGGCTAAATATGACTCATTTATGCAACATTAATTGAGTAACTATTTGGTTTCAGTACAGCACTAGGACTGCAGACTAATGAAATACAAATGCGCCATACAATCTGGAGGCTACTAGGCACTTATGTCTATTGTGCTCTCCAATGTGGATGGTCTAAGATGACATATGCTCTAAGTATAAAACACACACCAGATTTTGAAGATTTAGCATCAAAGAAAAGTAGAATTTTTTTGTTATAAACTGTGCTTTTTTTAATATCAGTCACATTTTGAAAGAGTAATATTTTAGATTATTCAATATTCATACATTGTATTGAGCTATATACATGTTATTAAGTTAATTTTGCCTGTTTCTATTTACCTTTTATAATGTGGCTCCTGAAAAATTTCAGAATGCACACATAGCTACTGTTATATTTCCACTGGCAACCTGGAATGGAAGGGAGAATAAGTGTCCCATAGAGCTAATGTGTTAGGCAGACAATAAGTAAACTAACACTGGCAGATGACAGCTATGTAAACATGGGCTGCTCTGGCAGCATCCAGGCAAGATGCCTAGATAGGCCCAGTGGGGACCAAAAGAGTCTCTAGTAGGAGATGATGTCTGGGCTGAATCTTCAAGGATGGGCAGGAGACAACTTTACTTCAGGTACAGCATACTATGCAGAAAATATATATGGAACTATCAACAGTTTGGTATATTTAAATCTGGGGTGAGTTTGTGCTACTGGAGGAAATAAGATTAAAATGTAGGCAGAGATCATTGATGAAAGACTTTAAAGTCAGACATTAAAGAAAAATCTTAGAGGAAATTTAGACGTGGTTTTACACTTTAAAATGTGCCATCTTCCAAAAATATTGAAGAAGCACTTATATACTTTATATTGAAACTTCTTCAGAATAACCTCATGTGATTTCAAGAAATATCGATTGTTCCCTTAACTTCTCCCATGTATCAACTGACTTATGACTAATCAACCAAAAAAGGTGTGTCGGTGATATTGTGTGGTACCCACAATTATAAATATTGCCCAGAAAGATGCTGAAAAGCAAAAGAGCCCTGTTAAGTAACAAGTAAATGCTTTCTAGAGGATTCAAAATCACTTAGATGCTTGTAATTCACTAATTATTTATGCAAAAAGGAAGCAGTATTCCATCATTCTATATGTAGCTTTACTTGGTCTTCATGAGAAAGATGCAAGTGACCAAAACACCAAAATTTGTAAAGAACTAACATTTCTGGGCTAGATCTTCACTGGAAGCTGGTCAGCCTGGCACGATCACTGCTCAGCTTCTGCCTACGCAGGTCCTGCTGTGCACACCTGGGCTCACCTAATTTCTCCCCCAAAGAAGTTCAATTTCTCCCCTCATATAGGAACTAATTGATTATTGTGTAATAGGCATTTTAAGAACACCTAATAGAGCACATTGTTTGACTGAATATGACTTATCACTCTAGATTCTTTCTTTGGCACGCAGTGTTTGGCACTGGGGCCTTGAAAAAACATTGGAACCTTATTATCTTCAGAATGGACATCTGTCATTCTCCCAATTTATCAAAGATTTGTGCTTCATATTCTTGGCTGAACTTTCTCTCACTCTAAGCTTTTCCATGCTGGTCTTCCTCTGCAAGCATGTAATGATTCTGGGACAGATACCACCACTAAGCCAGTGCATCATGGCTTATGAGAAGGTTCCAATGTTAGACTACATATTAAAATGCTTCCTGAGAAGAGTGTGATGGTTCACATAGGAAAACTCCACAAAGCTAACCCCCAGATCACCCCACGGTGTGGAAAATGACTAAGAGAAAGTACAATGAGGTGAGTTTGTGCCTGAAGGAACATACATATGTTAAAAACAATGTATTTGCTAAACCAAGTTCTTTGTATTGTTCACAGTCAGTTACAGATTAAACTTGTTCCAGATTTAGCCAAAAGTAACTGGTGGACGTACTAATCAGCATGTGGTTTTCTGCTTTAAATTCTGCTTGCTGTAAGGACTCTGCGCAGTTCTGCCATCTTCCTATGTGTGGAACAGGCACTTCTGCCACCAGGCTTGGCTAATAAAGGCTCTCCTAAATTCACAATTGGCTGCTTTGTTTCCTATGCTGGTTTTAAACCCATAACAAAGAGTATACTTTTTAAAGAGTTAGGAAAGTATATGGCTTCCACTGAAAATGTTGTCGTGATACTCTTATAGTGTTAGGGGTGGTATCTGGTTAATTTTATGAACTTTGACTTCCTTCACAGGCTAACTCTATTATAGTATTCCGAAGTTGAAACTCCAGAGGTGTCTGAATGCTTCAGTATTCACTTTATTCTTTCTTAATTCCTTAGTTCCTCTGAACCAAAAAGAAATTCTGATTGCTAGCTAGATATTGAAAAGTGGAATGTATACTTCTGAAAGCCAATCACCTGTGCTAACACAAATAGTCCTAAGTCTATACACACCAATTGCTCTTCTGGTTTCCATTCAAGACCAGCTGGACAACTGTAGCCTCACACCAAAGAGCCCAGTGTCTGATTTTGTTCCTTAATCTTCAAAGAACAGAATGGCTGGATCATTTTCTTCCAATGCTTTCTTCTTGGCCATACCTGGTTTCATAGGTTCTCTCTAGTCAAGGACTGTATCAACTTTTGTTTCATTTATTTACAATTTGTTGCGGCTACAGACCTGTGTCCTATAAACACTGGGAGAAATAAAAACAAGAGGATAAGGCTTTCAAGAATCTCCTTCTTTGTTCAGATGGGCTGTTAGTTGGCTATTTCAGTCATCAGTTTTTTTAGTCATTTGAGATGCTATGTGACTTGAATTCAGGAAGTGGTTGATTTTCACATAATGAAAGAAGGATACAACTCTTTGAGACAATGGATCATTTATATTGGGGTAATATTTTTCACGTATGACTGAATAATGCAAAGTTACTTTTGTAGTTGTAGGCTTTCATTATCCTGTACTATTTAAACACTTTTTGATTAGTATATTATTAACAGGCCTGCTTTCTAGGTGAATTCTTACTGATTTGTAACTTACAAATAGAGAAAAGGGTGCATGAACCACAAAGAAGAGAGTGATAGGAGTGACCATAATCATCTATTCTCAGTGAGGAGGCTGTAACTGGTCCTTATCAGGACCTGTGAGTAGCTGCAGTGTGCAGCCAGCAGGTAGGACGGGCCTTGGCAATGATTGGGAGTGATGAAGAGTCTGAAGATAGAATCACTGGCTCCCTTTTGAAAGCAGGAGTCAACCCTAATAACAGTGAAAACTTCTCAAATACAATGGCACTTATTAGGTGAAAAAAATTCCTCTAGGCTGAAAGAATTGCCTACAGCAGCCCCATGCATCTAACTTCTTACTACCTAATTTGTAGCACTGAAAGGAGCAGCTCAGGCAGTGTGGAAGGTCAGTCTCAGTATTTTCCAGGTATCAGTTACTCACTGTGTAGAACTGGGCATTTTCTCAGGTGTGAAGCATCAGACAACCAGTTCTAGCCATAATAGGGTAGCATGTAGAGGTATCTGGACAATACAAATAATTTACTCATGGGTCAGTGTAGTTGATTTTCAAGGATCTTCCCCTGGAAGTATAGCATCAAACAGATTTTTGACTCCCAGGATGTTACTAGTTTTTGTTAGATTGTTTCAAACTTTCAAAATATATGGAAGCTGTTGTATCTCATCTCTGACCAGTTGTGTGAGCAAAACCTTTCTGTGGAGGAAGACGTCATAAATGTGCATCTTTCTGTTGTGTCATTGTGTTAATTGGTGCCAGGTCCTAGGTTCACAGCACTCTTGTTTTTATGTGCCACTTGCACTGTATGCTTTGAACTCCCAATGCACACCTGCAGAAAATTCAGAGCTCTCTCAGGCAACAAAGCAGGTAATTGAAAGCAAAACTAGTGTCTAGATCTGTTCACTATCATCTGTTATTAACACCTAGACCTAGCCTCTCCAAAGGCTTTGTATCTGAGAAGTTGACCTCTGAAGTCACAGTGGCAATTAATAATGTCCACACCTAAATCAGAATTTTTACTGTGGCTCTTGCTGGTCATATAAGATTCTTTCTGTTTCTTTCATAAATTAGATGATAACTGTCCCTGCTTCTGTTTGAGCAAAAGGATTTTAATTATACAATGCACAGGAGCACAAAGCTTCGTCTCCCCGGCAGCAGACAAAGGAGGCTCATGATAAAAGCACATTAAACCTTCATTTGAGGTTGTTTACACATTTGTAAGTGTGTTTGTGGTGTCTCCGATAGCAGAGACAATAAATCAAAACCTTGGGATGTTCTTTTCATTAGCCAATGATTTTATAGCCTGTGGTGGCTTTTTAACTATCCATGCGTAAAATGGAGTGATATAATTTGTAATTACTGGAAATAACTAGTTTTAATTCCCCTAACAGGTATTAAGGGCTTTCATTTGATTCTGAAGATTCAAGTCATGCATTGAGAGTCCCCTATTAGCAGGCACAATCTACCGTGTGTGCTGGGAGCATCTATGGGGTTTTTCTTCTGACCTTTGCTGGGGGTTACTGTATTACACACTTTCCTGTCTCTGAGACAAAATACTTGATCCCTTCAAGGAGGAGAGGTTTGTTTTGCCTCATGTTTTTGTAGGGTTGAGTCCTTGGTCAACTGATTCCAAACCAGAAACAGCACGGTAGAAGGGCATAGCACAGGAAAACTGCTCACCTCATGGAAGTGAGGAAGTTGACAGGGGAGGCATGGCCTACAATATACCCTTCCAGTTCATGTCCTTAGTGAGCAACTGGGCTCCAATACCTAATGGCTACAGTGAATTAATCAATCAATAGATCTTTTCACTATCAATCCACTGATGAGAGTGATCCCATGATTCAATTACCTTCCAAAAGCCTGCTATCTGAACATGTGAACCTTTTAGATAACGTTTTATATGTAAATCCTAAGTTGCCTTACTGCTGTAACTGAGAATATGGACATCTTAGTCATAGGGTTGATCACAAGAAGGTGACCAAAAATAAAACTGCCTTCCCATTAGGGAAACAATGGAGTGGGAGGAAGTGATTGGCCAGTGCCTTGCACCTTAAGAAGGGTAGAGGGAGAATGCAAGGAAAGCAAGGGCGTCTGTGTTCTCATCCTGTAGCTCCACCATGTACCAGCCGTGTAGACTTAGTCTTGTTACTTAATGTCTCCTAGCTTCATCATCTATGAAACTCAAATTGTAGTTCTGCTTTGGTCAGATGGGTGAGATATCTGTGACAGTGCTGTGCATAGTTTCTGCTCCAGTTTATCTAGACTCCTATGTTTGTTGTCTCATTTGCAGCCTTGGCCAAATAGTATCCTGACTTTTCCTGTTCACTTCCAAAAGGACTCTATGAAAAATCAAGAACAGGATGATCTCTTCAAGGATCTCAAATATTTTGTAGCAGCAATCACAACCCTAGATTGAGGTGTAGGATGTTGATTTAATTTGGATTCAGATCCCAATCTAACAGTCAACATTAGAGAAAATGTGACAAAAAAAGAAAAAATTTAAAATTAATTTTCTGGACAATATTTCATGTCTATATCTTATACTCTACACAATTACTGTGAATATAATGATACGCAATGTGTTGATTATTGTTACTCTCCTATTGGCCTGTTGTGAAATTCTGTTTTACTATAATCTCTTACTGTTTTTTCTGTTTAAAATAAAAAAAAATTTAAAAACTACATTGAGTTCAAAATGCTGAATTAGGTAGCCTTGAGTATCACAGATTTCTGGAAATATTTGTGAGGTTCCTTCAAACACACACACACACACACACACACACACATACACAGAGGCAGGCTGGCATGGCAGGGGGGCATCACAGGGGAAAAGCAGTTCATGGCAAGTAGAGGGCAGCAAAGTCAGTGAGCAGCAAGCAATGAATGATCCTCTTTCTACTGCTTATGCCTTTTTCAGGGTACCCAGCATTAGGGTGGGTAGCACTCACACCCAGGATGGAGCACCCTTAATCCTAGCATCACAGCATGAATCAATCCCAGTACCACATCCTTGATCCCAGCGTCACACACCCTAAATCTAGCCACCTCTGAAAAGCCCTACCTGTGACTGCATGAGGCTTTGGAGGGACATTTAGATACAAGCCATAACAAGGTTTACATTGAACTTTATTTACTATAGAGAGTGCTTTTTCCAAGAATTCTTTCACTATTATTTTAGGCCAGAAAATTTGGAGTCATTTTTGATCTCTTTGTCCTATACTCCATGGCTAATCCATCCAGAAACCCTTCTATATCAAATTTATAAATTCTTCTTCCCACATCCACAGTTATACTCTAGTCTCAGCCACTATCATTTTTGTTAGATTTCTGTTACGGGCTCCAAACTGGCCTCTTGCTTTATCTCAGTACCTCTGATCTATTCTTAGCCTAATAGCAAGAATGAACCTTTAAAACTTTACTTAGCAAGTTACTCCTCTGATCACAACTTTTCATTGGCTCTTCATATCTCTTAAGGAAAATCTCACATTCCCTCCCTGGTCTTGCTTCTCTCCATTCTGACCTCCTCTGCCTCCAGCCTGCTTACCTTCCACTTCATTCACCTGCTTGTTCTTGTTCTTTGAGCAACCTAGGAGCCTTCACCTTAGGGCCTTTGCATAGATTGCTTTTTCTACCTGGAAGAGTCTTCCCCAAATATCTGCTTAGCTAACAGCCTCATCTCTTTCAAGCTTTGGGTGAGATTTTACCTTCTCAGTGAGGTCAATTCTCCTCTTATTTAATATTGTAGCCTGCCCATTGTCCTTCTCTAATATCTCTTTTTTAAACATCAGACATCAATTTATGTATTATATCCATTATCTGACTCTCTCTACTAGAATTTTAGGTTGTCTGAAAGTAATCACCTACATTTTATTTACTGTTTAATCTCAAGAGCTTAGAGAAGTATAACCATTACAACAATTCTATGATATTTTTCTTCATGACACTTTAAAACAAAAAAATGCCTCTATGAAACTGATGAAATTTTCAAATATTTACAATATTAAGTGTTAGCAAGGTTTGGAAATATTTTGCATGTATTTTAGTAGGAATAAGTCTTTTGTAGGGTAGTTGGGCTGTTTGGTCACTTGTTAAAGAAGTCATGCCTTTTGACCTAGCAATTCTACTTATAGGAAACTGTCCTGTGTTAATACTAGCACACATACATTAAATACATACACAAAGAATCAGTGAAATATTGTTTCTAATGGGGAAACAAACTGGAGCAATTTAAATGTTGCCATATTGTACACAAACCAAGAGTAACACTGGGAAATTTTATGACTCTCTTGTTTAGGTGGCGCACGCCTTTAATCCCAGCACTCGGGAGGCTGAGGTAGGCGGAGCATTGTGAGTTCGAGGCCGGCTTGGGCTACAACGCGAGCACAAGGCCGGCCTGAGCTACATAGTGCGACCCTGCCTCAAAAAACCTAGGGCCGGGAGTTTGGCTCAGTGCCTTAAGCGCCTGCTCTGGCAGGCGCGAGGTTGTGAGTTCAATCCCCGGTGCCACAAAAAAAAATAAATAAATAAATAAAATAAAAAATAAAAAAAAGAAACAAAAAAAATAAATTGTTCAGAAAAATTGCCCAACGGTTGGAAATGGCCAAAAGAGATTACTGTGAGTTCTTACAATGGATTATAGTTATTATTAATGAGCCCTGTGGATTATCTTATTTTGTAAGATACCTTTATGCTCCTATTAAATAAGTTACTTTATAACTCTGAAAAGCAAAAGTTAAACTGTAGAAAAATGAATGTTGATGTAAATGGTTCCTGTTTGTAGGAATGCAAAGGAGTTAAGTATCATGCTTCATAGAAATACCATTGACTTCGACTTTACAGAAAACTATATCCTCAGAGATATTGCATTTAATTACCCTGTGTAATTTTGCACTTGTTAACAAATTTATCCCATTATGGATAACTCATATTTGTATGTATATATACAGCATGACTCATGATTCACACATATGTATCATAAATATGCATCATCATGCAGATATATGAATGATATATTGCATATATCTCTATGCATTTATGAATTGAAACTATTTCATGTGGTCATTTTATATATTCATGACAGAACTGTACTTTTTTGTATACCAGCATAATTTTATAGTAGCTGCTTCTTATAAGACAAGGAGTTCTTTATTGCATGATTACTGTGGCCTTACCCATCTGTTCCTATTCAAAATAGAAACGAACTTTATGATACCCTGCACAAGAATAAGATTTTATTTGGTGGTACTGTTGCATTCTCTTTTGGGATAATAGTAAGGCTATCTCTTGTATAGGAAAACAAGGTGAACCAGAAAATGATTCCTGGAGGCCCTATGTCATCTTTTCCCAAGTTCCTTCAACACAGACTTAAGATGAAATTCATGCTACTGGAGAAGAGATTACAATACCAAAATTCTGAGCCATTGCAGTGAACTCACTTTAAAAAAAATGAAACAAGTAAACAAAACCCTTCAATGCCTGTGAAAACTAACATATTAGAAATAGTCCTATAAAGATTTTTAAAAATCTTTACCTCTTTTTCTCCTTGCCAAGATGTAGCGCATCATGGGTACTAAATTTAACAAAATAAGAGTTGTGCCCTGTTCGAATCCATTTTGCCACATATGGGTTGCTGACACTGGCTGTTTGTTGAAGCAGAAATGAGGGCACAATAGTGAGACTTTGTCATGCAATCAGCTCCTTCTTGCCACATAAGCAGTGTCTCATAGAAAGAAAAAAATCAAGGTGCTTCAGAAAGGAAATAATCAGAAGAGCAAGCTCATCTGTAGATTTTGGCAAAGTACCACTTGGTTCTTCCCTTCGTGCAATCAGTTAATCACCTTACAAAATGCCAAAATCAGCAGAGCCTGAGCTGAAACAGCAAATTCAATTTTTTCTCTCCTTTAAATGTCTCCTTTTCAGTTATACATTATTTTATGAAAAATTGATGTCTTGCTAGTCAACATGATGAATGTTGGGACATGCAGGGAATAGTTTAAGGAGTTTGTTTTAACAGTTATGCATTTAAATTGTCCCATTATAGTGGACATGTTTCTGCTGCCAACAAAAAATCAGTTCCTAAAAGTCCAGTTCTCCTAGAATTTTTTTGCTGATTTCAATCATCTTTGATAGCAATCCTGATAAATTCATGAATTAAAATTATTTCATCCAAATGTTAGATTTCAAGGTTGTAGTTCAGGGTCTCTTTTTCTTTTATTGCAGGGCTTCAATACATAATACTGAAGACATTCAGAGCATAAAAATATGATGCATTCTCTAAGGAAAACCTTTAGATTCTGAGGCTCAGTGGGGCATTTGCCTGAAAGCAATTAGGTCGTGCAGTGTGTCGATATAAAAGTCATTTCTGCAACTCAATATACTTTTATTCAAGTCCAGTTCTTAGGTCAAGATCTAAGCCACTGAACTTGCTTGTAGTAAATACATAATAAATATTTATTAAATGAGTAAGTGCAGGGCCAGAGATTTAGCTCAGTGGCACAGTGTCTGCCTGGCAATCAGAAGGTTGTGAGTTTGATTCCCAGCACACGCACACACACACGCACACAAAGAATAAGTACATAAAAGAATTATATTCTCTATTTCATAAGTGGAGAAGCAACAAAGGTAATTTTTTCTTCCCCTTTGCCCTTCTACTTACTCCCAAATCATGGATTTATAGAATAGCATATCTGAATCTTAAGAGCCATTAAAGTCAATTTCTATGTTTTATGAATAGTACAACTGTTATGGCTTGTGTCTGGATGTCTCCCCAAAGCCTCATGTGACCATGGGGAGAAGGTTTTTCAGAAATGGCTGAATCTAGAGTTTGTGATTAATTCATGGTCTAAAGCTGGGGTTAAGGGTATGAGTGCTACATCCACTGTAGGGCAGGTAGCGTGCATACAAAAAAGGACAGAAAAAGTATAGTCTCTCCTCTTCTTTCTTGCTGCTTTTGCTGTCTTCTGTCACCATGAACTGTTGCCCCTTTGCTATGTGCCACTCTGCCTTGAAGCCAGCTGATTATGGATTGAAACCTTCACAAACTGCTAGCTAAATAAACCTTTCCTTCCCTTAATTTTGGGTGGTGGGTATTTTTTCTTAACAATGAGAAAATTAATAAGACAGCAACTGAGGCCTAGAGTTTTGGAGTGACTTTCCAGTGACTTCACAGAAAGTTAGTAGTATGGCAGCCAGATGATTAAACCTAGCTGTAAGACAGTGACACTCATTGTGTTAGACTGTCTTTTGTATGTGTTCTCAAACTACCAACAAAGGATAAAACGAGAGTCTGGTCAGAGCTTATGGCTTTCCCCATATGAGAAAAGGAAAAAAAAGTACAAAAAGTTGTTTTTAACAATGGCTGTACCTAGGGAAGCACCTCAAACCTTGCAAGTGGATTCTTAGTTACCTGTCATAAGCTTTTGCCTATTTCAGTTTGCAGCAAGTAGAATGACTTCCGATTCCTCAACAAAGATGTGTCAGTGGTAATGCAGTCAAGCCAGAGTCCAAGGTACTGTTCCAATGAAGTCATGCAAGCATGGCTGAGATTTGAGAAAATGTACTTGCCAGGATTCGTAAGGTAATCTGAAATTAGAGTAAATGAGTTAAGGCCTTGAGACCCACAGTAAAGATACTGCAGTCAGGGGTGGTCATGGAAGAATTTAAATTTAGGGAATGAATTCTAACTGATTGGTTCATTTGAATAGTAACTGGAAAAGCCATCATGACCAGTAGAATAATGACAAAAATGTAGGACTGAATGCAGGAAGAATGAGGGAAGTAGCTGTGATGATGGTGGTCTCTGTAAGTGACCTGAGTTCAGAAGTTGAGGAAATACAAAAAAAATGAAGGAAATTAGAAGGAATTCCTGAGTAAAATAGTCAAGACTTGATAACTTATCGAATGTGGTGAAGTGGGGAGTATGAATTCAGGAGACTCCAAGATGACTCTCAAGTTTCTGGCTCGACTGGCCAGGGCAGATATGCCATTAAGAGGAATGGATGAACCTGAAGAATGGACAGGGATAGCGGGGAATGTGTTGAAATCCTGTTCATGTTGAGTTTAAGTGTTAAGACAGCCAAGTGGAAATATTCCATAGATGGTCACATGAACTATCTGGAATTTAGACATACTGAAGATTATTCAAACAAGTATGGACAATATGTCCAGACTATAGCATAGTCTGGAGAACATGCGCCCTCTCTAAACTCACACCCTAATGTCCACCCATAGCTCCTATCCCACTCCAACTATACTGGATTTTTTGTCATGGTTCCAACCCATTAGGGACACTCTAGCCTCAAGGCCACTGCAGTGGTCATTCTCTCTGTCTGACATGATCTTCTTCCCAAATCTGCATGACTAAATCTAGTACCTTTTTCAATGATTTGCTCAAATTTCTGCTTCTTTGTGTGCTCTCACCAAGACCATACTATTTAGAATAGTGATTCCAGTCCCCTGTCTGATACATTACTGATCCTCTCTTCCTTGCTGTATTTGTTCTTTATTCCATGGTTCTCAACATCTTGTATCATACAATATTATTACATATTTATTCATTATATTTACTCTATATTATATCTTTCTTACTGAAAGAATAGAAGTTCCATAAGGACAAGGATATTTATTCACTAATATAACAGTCCAAACAGTGCTCAGTACTCAGTAGGCACTCAATAAATATTTATTGACTGAATGAGTGTTTACTTAAATGCCACCTTTATTGACTAATTGAAACACTGGAATGTCCATATGGGAGCTGTTATTCCCACCCTTCCCCATACTATATTAATCCAATGCACCAGATTCTTAAAATACTGATTCTCACTCTGACAAATGCAAAAATTGCCTGGAGATCTTGTTAAAATTAAGATTATGACTCAGTCAGTCAGTATAAGATTGGAGATTCTGCATTTTTATCAAATTTCTAATACTGCTAATAGTACATGTATCTGTGGAGCACAGTTTGATAGCAGGGATTTAAAAAGGGACATCAAAATAGTGATTAATACCTGCCAAAAGTCACAGGCATCTTTCTATACAGTAGAAACTTGTCATTTCTATAAAACAACATAATAGAAATCCAAGAACCAGGTAATGATATAGTAAGATAATTGTCAGAAATAATCATGGACACATATTTTGGAAAGAGGGATATTACTGTGACCTAAATTGCTGAGCATGAGAAGTTTGAGATAGGCATGAAGACAGGAAAATATTTGAATAGGTACTGGTAAGGAGCACATTTAGTAAAGGAGAGTACTATGCTTTTGATAATTGATTGAGTGGCAACTGAATAAAAAGTGTTTGATTCAATTCCTATGACAGAACAGAGCGGTGCATTGATCAATTAGAATATTAGCATAAATTAAGACCTATGAGATCCCAGGTACTTTCCTAAGCCTCATCAACATGAGAAAATGGTAGCTCAGACAAGTTAAATGACTGGACTTGGAGTACACACCTAGTGATTGTTTGGTATTCAATGCAGAACCATCCAGCTTCAAAGCATCTTCTCTTTCTACTCAAGTGTCATGCCTTTCAGAAATGAGTGAGTCTTACTGTGAGGTCCTTGGCCCACAGAAGTCCCCAGCTTCCTCCAGCCTCTTGGTAATTGGGAGTAATAGATGACTGCCTTAGCCTTCACTTCTCATCTTTCTTCTTTTATTAACTCCCCTTCCATTTGAGGTTTCTGCATATTATACACATCTCTCACACATAGTTGATGAGAGCAGGATCTGTATTTCTAGTTCTCCTCCACCCTTTCTTAGCCTCTGTGTGTTTGGGCCAGTTATGTACTCTTTCTAAAGCTTGATAGTGTCATTTATTAAATGAGCATAATAATAGTATTTGCTAATAGAACTGTTAAAAGGATCAGAAGAGATTATATATGCAAATTTCCTAATTCTGTACCTCACACATAGTAAGGACTCAGTAAATGCTAATGATTGTAACACATCCTAGAGTATTTCATATGGCCTTTATCTGTATCTCCGTGAACTCTGAGAAACTTGAAAGGATAAAATGTAAGACAGTCATTCTCCTATGTCTACACCAATAACATTACACAAGTAAGTGCACAACTTTGTGAGAATAAATAAACTGACTATAATTCCACTGAGTTTAGTAGGCATTCAGATTTTTAGGACATGCTGACCTTGCATTTAGTAGCTAAAGGATGTACAGAGTCAAAAACACACTAACCTTTGAGCGATCTCTACTAAATAGAATATTGTTCCAGTATGAAAAATGTTGAATGGTATCTAATTATTGAACTCAGCATTTTAGACAATAATGAAAATTATTACCATTCTTTCCCTTCTTGTTATATGCTTTGGGTATAACTTCATGCCAAGATGGTAGATACTTTCTTATCTTTATTAGAAGGTAAAATAAAAGTATTCCAGAAGGTTAAGTTACTTGTTCAAGTACAAACAGCTAACAGCTTCTATAACCAGAGCCAAAATCCAGAGAAATGCAATTTAAAAACTTTTAATCTTTTAATCTTCTTGTCTATACACCTTGTGAGCTACTTACACAAACATATCCTCTGAATTTAAACAGTCATGAATGTGAGCCTCTCTGTCCCCTGACCATAGTTAATATTCCTACACTGAGGAATACTAGAAGACTGGTCCAGTGACTCTCAAGCAGACAAGTCATTTAAAAGAGTGGTAATTCCATAGCCCATCAGTTATGTCCATTTTTTAGTGGGCCAACAAGACATAGGAATAACTAAAAAGTCTCTGAGAGCAAATTGGAGAGGATTAAATATGTATCTACTATATCAATAAGAATACAGATGGTTCATAGTTGAACTGCAAAGCATACATGTTAAAGAGTATTAGAAAGTAACAGGTCAAAAATTATGCACCATTTTACACTGAAAGACTAAATAATCTAAAAATAAATATATAACAACCTCTAAAAGTTACACATAAGAAATCCTTAATTTGTTATTAAGCTAAAGTCTATGAAGTATTGTGTCATTATTCATAACAATAAACTATGTTGAACTCAGTTCTCAGGCCAGTACCAGTACCCTCATGATTTGATACTGGATCATATGTCATACATTGACAGTTGCTTTCATGAAATCTTGTGACATCAGTTATAATTGAGGTCTAAGTGCATTCACCCAAAATTCACTTTGTAAAACTCATATTCTTTGAATCAGATACCATTCATGAAGCATGAAGACCAAGACTGTGATGCATTTTATTGTACAGAAATGAATTATGATAATTGACAAAAGCTCAGAGCTTAAAGAAGGAGAAGAGCAAAATTAAGGCAAGAAATAATGCCACTTATTACTTAACTATCCTTACATTGTTAAAAATGTAAAAATAACCAAGTACTTATTTATTGTACACTGAGTATTGTGCTAACAAATTTGTACATATTATCTTGTTTAAATCTCAAGCCAAACCAAATCAAGGAAGTAGTTACAGTTATCCATCGCCTGTTTAAAACTGAGAACTGAAGTTTAGGAAGGATAAGCAACTTCTGTGAGGCCACTTAGCTAATAAGTGATTATGCCAGATTTTAAATCTGAAGTTCATGTTTTTAAACTCCTTCTTGGTTACTTTTTCTCCTTGCTGAGATAAAATATCCAACATCCAAAGTTAAAAGAGGAAAGATTTATTTAGCTCACTATTTGTAGAGGTTTCAATTCATAGTTGGCTGGCTCCAGTGCAGGGAAGCATGGTAGAATAGCATTGCAGAGGAGAAAATGTTTGTACAGGCAGAACACAGCAAAGCAGTGAAGTAGAGAAGAAGCAACAGCAGGCCTGCTTTCTTTTTGTCTCTTTATATCCACCCAGGGGGTGATACTCACACCCAGGATGGACCTTCCCTTTATCAACACTCAATCAATGGACTAATTTAGAAATCATGCACCCTTAATCCCAGCATCACACACCCTAGATCCTGCCACCTCTGAAAAGCCCCAGGTGTGATTGCATGAGACTTTGGGGGGACATCTAGACACGAGCCATAATATCACCTATCAATTCCATAACTGTATTCCCATTTTAATATTCTGTCAGCTAATATTCTATCAGAGATCTGACTGCCTCTCTTAATGTAAGGATTTTTTTATCATCCAAATTGAGATAATTTTGACAATAAAAGGGGTTCCAGTAATAATTTTTTAGCCATGTACTAGACTATCTCAGGCAAATAGGGACACATGATAAACCTATTTAAAATTTTTTCAGTCCATATCCTAACATATTACATATATAGCAAGAATTCAAACATCAGTTTGTAACTTTAGTTTAGTGGACAATCTTAGATGGTATACCACAAACACCTTCAGGGTAACAATTATGATATATAGTGATGTGTTAAGAGACCTCTGGTGCACTTGGAGAAAATTTATTTTCCTGGCCTGAAAGGGACCAATCAATTGCATGGGTCTAAACTGGTGCTTTGGGGGCAATGTGGAGTCAAGTTGCACTATGAAATTTCACAGAAGCAAGAACCTTTATATCAACGATGAAAGGCCAGTTCCCAGTGCCCCTTGCCCAGCAGAAAATCAGTTCTGTTAAACAGAAGATGGACACTGATGCAGCCTGTGGGTCTGTAGCCTGGGTGCAAGTGGGGCTAGGATATGGGATCAGGTTCAGAGACAAGAGGATAAGGGAGATAAAGACACAAAATCTGAGTGGGGAAAACCAGAGTAAAATGAGTTGGCAGAGCTAAATAGAGCCACCCAATTGTCCTGTGGATTTCTTTAAGGTACAAGTGTTGATTTTTTATGGCAGTTTATTAGTTTTATTAACTTAACAAAACAAATTTTAATTCTTTCTACTCAGATATTCTTTTAAACATTATAATACATGTGATATTTATCTTTGGAAATGGACAATTTCCATAGTCATCCAACAAATATTTCTTGGGGAGCTAGTAAGTGTTTCAAGATGCCTTCTAGGAACCGGGAATGTAGGAGTGAGCATGACAAATTCTCTGACCTCTTTCTTTAATGTCTAAATACTCTTTAGCATTTAGAAAAAGTGTGGAAATGACATTTTAAAAATACATTTATGTAAACAATCTGTTTCCAAGTCACGAAATTATATCCTCTCTATAGCCTTCAGTTTCCTCAAGTACAAACTAAGGGCACTGACCTGAATACAACCGCAAGCCTCCCAGCTCTAAAATCCTGGATCTTGTCACTTTTATCAATTGGTGTAGAGGACAATGCCTTTCTTTAGTCAAATTTCCTGTTCTTAGTATTAAAAATCTAAATCTAGCTCAGAGCAGCACTTTTGACATTTTTCCATATACAGACTATAAATCAAAAGGTTAAATATATAAATCAACAGTACAGGTAATCAAAATGCATGGTTATGGAACCAACATATAATGCACTCTTTCAGTGGTCTCTTCTGCAAGGTATACCAGAAGCCTGACTCTATTCTATGTGGACTTTATGTAAATAAGTACTTCAAAGAAACCATGTAATAACAGCACTATGGTTGAAGGAGAAAGCTTACTTTTTATTAATCTTGGATTGGAAATGGAGAAGGACTCCAAATACTTATTCTGGCCCCTTTCCAGAATAAGAAAAAATCTTATCATTTCA
This sequence comes from Dasyprocta punctata, assembly GCA_004363535.1. Lineage (NCBI taxonomy): Eukaryota > Metazoa > Chordata > Mammalia > Rodentia > Dasyproctidae > Dasyprocta > Dasyprocta punctata. The sequence continues at coordinate 55,699 of RJWM01001914.1, read as the reverse complement.
CAATCAAGACTGATAACATTTGGCAAGCTAAGGTGGGGGCTTGGGGAGAAATGAACATTAACGCTCCTACTTGTCAGCACTTGAAAGTGATTCCAAGCTTAGCAGAAGCCTACCTCATAGACATTGTTATTTCTATTTTAAAATGAGGAAACTAAGTATGTGAGGGGAAAAGTAAATTGTATATAAGTAAGTAGAATGTGGCAATTGCATATGAGTAAGTAGAATGTGAGGGGAAAAGTAAATTGTATCTGAGTAAGTAGAATGTGGCAAAGTTAGAAGATGTTTGAGTCTAGAGTCATAGAAAACCAGTTTCTCCCCTTTTTTTGTGGGGCTACTCTAACATTTTTAATGCAGTTCTAAAAACCCATATTTGATTATATATTCAGAATTTTGATGATTGGTTCTTCACACTTAGGCTCATACACATTAATATCAGCATATAGAAGTGCTGTTGATTGAAGAGAATTTCTTTAAAGTTATTATCAGGTAATTCTGAGATGTGTGTTACCATTGACACCTGGCAATTGTCTTTTCCCATGGGAATTATGAGTTTTCTGATTTTTGAATGATCTCGAATTATGCCTTGGTTATTTTGAACATTATGTTTTGAGGCTGTGGATCTTGTTTAAATCCATGGGGAAATGTTATTTTCACTTAAGCAGTAACTGACCAAGTTGGGTTCAACTATCAGTTTGCATCAGTCTTCTCTTGGTTATAGTTCCAGTGTCAGTTCTGTTTGTTCACAGTCCTCTTTCATGTTCACATCCCTCTTTTATATACATTACAATTGTAGATTATATAAACACCTATCCCATTGTCCAGGTATGTCTCCATGCTCAAACAGCTGCTCTTCTGTTCCCACCTAACTTGGCAAAATCGTATTGTAGAAGATTGATTTGCTTTGGGATCAGACCAGTGCTCAGCCAAATAAATTAGAAAACAGTTGATTTTGCACTTGCATATTCATGAAGAATGAATGTAGATTGAGAGACTAAATTGCAGGTGTATTAAATATCAAATTGGGCACTTATTAGCAATTTGACTTTGGGTAAATTATTCCAACTCTCTGAATTTCAGTTTTATCATCTGTCAAGCTAATTAATATATTGCTGGGTATTTTTGAGAATTAAATAAGCCTATACAAATTGAACATTGAAATAAAAATATGCAAACCCCAGAGTTCAGTGCCTGGTACAAAGGAGTTACTCAATTAATATTTCTGTTATCATTTAACTTAAGAAAACATAAATTTCAATGATAAAAACAACTGTTACAAACAAAGAACAATAGTGTTACTTTCAGCGCACATGCTACTTTTGCTATGCTTTGTTTTGCAGCTATGCTTTCATTAGTGAAAGAGGCTAATGGGATTATAATTGGCTAAATTCATTTGATGGCAAATAGTATCAGACTGAGAGCCTTCTGAATTTCTCTGTTCTCACTTCACATACCTGCCTCTACATTTATTTATCTTGGTCATTCTGAATAACTACACAAATCCTGCAGTTTTAGGACGTTTGTATCAGCTATACCCTCCTTTTCAAAATCTTCTCATGAGTGCTACTTTCTCACTGTTTATTTTCATAGCAAATGTGATCTCCCTAAAGAGGCCTCCTTGACAATCCATTTCAGGTCATGGCATACCTCTTCACATAAGTATGTATCCTATTACCCTTACTATTGAAACTACCTTATTTATCTACTTTAGTTTATTCTTTTTGTCTATTTTCACCCAGTGAAATGTTAATTTTGTGAAGTAATACTTTTTATTCCTGCTGTGGTATCCCCTGATCTTAGAACAGCATCCAGCCTAAAATATACATTTAAATACTTGTTGCCTATACTTTCTTGAATTGTTTTATTCCTTTTTGTAGAAGAAAATCCATAAATATTATTTGCTTACTTAATTGGATTTTTTCACTTTCTTGTCCCTCAAACATTAAATAATTCACCAACCTATCTGAATAAATTTTAAATCTGGATTGGTTCAACATTTAAAATCTTGATTTAGTACTTTTAGTGTAGAAGAATCCAATGAAAATAGGAAGCCATTAATTTTGTAACTTCTCAGCATGTATATGGGTGCAGCCATGGGGGATCTCTAGGCAGAGCATTAAATTATGTAACAATAACAGAAGACCAATAATACACCTGAGGCTTCACCAGTCAGGAAGATCTGTGAGGGGGATAGGAGAAGAAGAGCCCTTGCTCTCTTAAGGCTCTGTAGATCTCTGGCAAAAAGCTGCAGGTAGACGTGATCGCATTGACAAAATCTAAACTCTGTGGTGGTTCAATTTCAATCAGTAATGTGGCTGAAAATGGAAATTTGATTTCAGGCCAGGAGAGGTTTCTTTGCACTGGCTATAATGGATGTTATATTTCAGTCCCTGTGGTTCCCACTTCATTCAGCAGGATTTGTTTAAGACAAGTCTGGTTGATTTATCCTGTTCACTAATGAGCTCTTCCTTCAGCAGAGCAGTTGTTCCCAACCTGGTAGCTAAGTCATTAACAGAAGGATCTGGAGGATATTCAGAGCTTGGGAGACTGACTTGACAGAAGATTGGGGTTACTAGGCATGTAATTGTGAGGATACATCCAAATAACTGACTTTCAAAAACTATAATATGCCATTTTTAAAAAGAACTTAAATTTTTATAGATAATTTGTTCATGATAATCATGCAAACAATACAGTTCTAGAGATTAGAAAATATGTTTAAGAGGACTTCTGATAAGATTGCAGAGTGGTAAACAGCAGAAAATCAGCCTCTCCACGATTTGGAAACCAGATACTAGAATAGAACAACCTGAGGAAAAACAGAAGGAGGGAGGTGGATCCCTAGGATCCAAGAAGGACATAAAGGGAGGATTGGAGCCCACAAGGTAGTGAAAAAACAGGCCCCAACTCAGAAAAAGGAGGTGGAAATTGTATTTTCTCCCTGATACCTGGTTGATGGTGTGAGAGCAGAGCCTCAAATCTGGAGAGATTCAGTAAGGGCAGGTGACTCCAAAGGTCTCCAGGGAGGCCACTGAAACACACCATGGAACAGAGCAGTGGATGCTGTGAGCTGCAATAACTGGTGAGTGACTCCAGTTCAAGCATCACCTGGAAAAAGTGCTTGGCTAGACTCTATTTTAGGGAGGGGCCAACTGAACCCAGGATTTTGCACAGCTGTGAGTTGGCTTCATCTCATGGCTCCCAGTGACCAGATGAGGCACAACCATGGGAAACATTCAGGGCCAGGGAGCCAACATCAGTCTGGCCGAAGACACCCAGATTAATTTAGGTTGAACAGCTCAGACTTCGATTCCACAACCAGAGACCAGGCTAAGCCTGAACTTCTGTGGAGTTGAGAGTACCAGAATGATCACCCATCTCTATTCCTACTTCAGGTTTGCTGTGATCATCCAGCATGGATCTAGGCTCTGTCAGTCTCCTTTATCTACCAGTTACAGTGGAGGCATACCCTGAATTGGACACTACCCCAAAACTGTAGACCCCCCAAAATAACCACACACTTGATACCAAAGAGAAATTCCTATTTTTTCTTTGTTTTTTTCTTTCTTCTTGATTGTTTTTTCATGAGTATGAACATTGTTATTTGTTCTGTTTTGTTCTTGTTTTTTCCTTCTTCCATTTCCTCCTGTCTTCCTCACCAGTTTCCCAAAGTTTGTGTAACCTTCCTTTGTCCTTCAGACTTGCTTTTAATCTCTCTCTTCTTTAATTTCTATGTTTTTTCCTCTTACATTTTACATTTCCTCTCTTGCGGGTAAAATCACTCTGTTAAGGGAATATTTACTGCATACAATTTTCTGATTTGTTTTAGACTGAGTTATGTAACTAAAATCATGTACCTCTGGTTAAAAGTAGAAAATTACCAGCTAATTAACAGTTTGTTATTTTCTAACCTGTGCTTAAGCCTATTGTTATTATTGATTATACTACTTTAGCCAAGGTGACATCATTATTTTGATAAGTTGTTTTTCCTTGTATACCAATGTCAAAATTATCTGTGACTCGTAACACTGTAGTCCAGTACCAATGAACTGGGTGCTAGACCAAAGAAGCAGCAACTTTTCATTCCTAATAAATTGAAGAGGTAGCATCTTGGGACAGACTAAAAGCCAAAAGCCAGCTACACCTAGATGACATCCCTGAAAGGTAGTCATTTCCTAAGGAGGTCTTGATGCCAGTAATAAAGCTCCTACCATAAGCAATTTACAAGCATCAATGCAGAAAACAAATTTTAAAAAGTAGAAAATGAGAAAACATGGCACCTCAAACCTTCAAGTAAAGCAAATTCAGGGGGCATTGAGGTAGGAGAAATCTAAAACCACAAAGCTGAACTTTTTGAAATAGTAGCAGTGAGAGTAACAACGCAGATATATGGGTTGCTAGAAAAAAATGAAACAGAAATAATTTCACAGATAACTAAAAAGATGATGGCCATACTAAAGGACATGGTTAAGGAATCTAGAGTATATACAAAAAGACCAGAGGCACTTAAGAAAGTGATAGAAACCATGAATGCCCAACATAGGAAAGAACTGAATTCCATAAAACAGATTCAAATAGATATCCAGAAAGTAAAAAAAAAATTGTTAAGTATATGCAACAGAATCAACCAAGTGTGAGGACAGAATATCAGATCTAGGAGACAGGTTTACTGTTAGTGATCATCAAATGAAAGACTTTTTACAAATAGCCATGAACAAAAGCTGCTAGATGATGCAAAGAAGAATAATATAAGAATCAAATCAGTGCAAAATCAGAAGATAGCATGGGGACATAAAAACCTGTTAACAGAAGTAATTGCAGAAAACTTTCCAAACATGGAAAAATAACTTGACACACATATAACTGATGTATATAGAACTCCAATTAGGCATGATCAGAAAAATACTACACAAAGCATAATAGTCAGGATTCTAGAAATCCAACAAAAGAATAGAATATTAAAAGGTTTTAGAGGAAAGAAACAAATTATTCATAAAGGAAAGCCCATTAGAATCACATCTGACTCTCAGCACAAACTCTTAAATCAAGGAGAGCTTAGTGTGAAGTATTTTGAGCCCTAAAAGGAAACAACTTCCAAATCACATTGATGTACCACACACAAAATTATCTTTCAAAATTAGTGGAGAAGTAGATACTCCCATGATAACACTTAAAGAAATTTATGACCACAAAACCAGTATTCCAAAAACTTCTGAAGGATATTCTAGAAAAACTAATTTCATGAATTCCAATAGAATGAATCCACCAGGTAAGGCAAGAAATTGAATAGAGGAGGAAGACAGGGGAACCAACAACAAGAAAATAATATAACAAGGATAAGTCAATAAATGTCAGTTATAACTATCAATGTAAATGGTTTCAATTCACCAATCAAAAGAAATAGATTAATAGAATGGGTCAAGAAACAGGTCCATCAATATGCTGTATACAAGAAATACATTTAACTAAAAAAGAAATTCATAGGCTGAAAATCAAAGGATGAAAAAGAAAACAATCCAAGTAACAGGAACCCAGAAAAAAGCAGGTGTAGGTATTCTAATTGCAGATAAAGTAGATTTCAAGCCAAGACTGATCAAAAGAGACAAAGGTCACTACATGTTTAGGGAACAATCCAAGAAGAAGAGATAATAATCATAAATATATCTGCACCAACTATCAGAAAACCCAACTATATAAAACAAACATTAATAGATATGCTAATACAATCATAATGGGGATCTCAGTACCCCACTGCCACAAATAGATCAACTAGACAAAAAATCACCAAAGAAATATCAGAGCTGAACCAAAACTTTAAACAAATGGACTTAGTAGATATCTACTAACACCCCACAACAACAGAATTCACATTCTTTTTAGCTCCACATTAGACTTTCTCCAAAACAGACTACATAATAGCTCATAGAACATGCTTGAGTAAATGGGAAGAATTGAAATTATTCCATGCATATTGTCAGATCACAGCACAATTGGAAATCAGTAGCAAAGAATCCACAAAAACTACATAAACATGTGGAGATTAAATAATGCCCTCCTAAACAACCAATGGGTCATAGATAAAATTAAAGAAAAAATAGAGTTTCTACAATTAAACAATAATGATAGTATGACATACTGGAACTTATGGGACACAGTGAAAGCAGTTCTATTAGGGAAATTTATAGCACTGAATTCCCACATCTGAAAAGCAGAATGAGTTCCAATAAATAGCCTAATGTTGAACCTCAAGCTTCTAGAAAAAGAAGAGCAAGTTAAACCCAAAGCACAAACAAGGGAGGAAAGGACCAAAATCAGAGCAGAAATTAATGCAATTGAGACTAAAAATAATACAATGAATCAATGAATTGGAAGAGTTCGTTCTTTGAAACAGTGAATAAGATAGACAAACCCTTAATCAACTTTATCAAAAAAAAGGAAAGAGAAGGTTCAAATCCATGCATTTGGAAATGAAAAGGGTGAAATAACAAATCCTGCAAAAATCCAGATCATCAGTACCTAGTTTGAGAATCTGTACTCTAATAAAATGGAAAGTACAGAGGAAATGGACAGATTCCTTGACACATATGAATTACCAATGCTGAATCAAGAAGACATAAAAGTTTTAAATAACCCAATATTGGTTGATAAAATTGAAAAAGTAATTGAACAACTACTAACAATGAGAAGCCCATGTCCTCACAGATTCACTGCTGAATTCTACAAGAAACAGAAAAAATCCAATGCCACTGTTCTTTAAACTCTTTAATAAAAATGAGAAGGAAGCAATACTCACAAACTTATTCCTGGAAGCAAACATTATCCTGATACCAAAACCAGAGAAGGATCCAACCAAAAAAGAGAACTACAGGCCATCCTCCTTAATGAACATAGATGCAGACATCCTCAGTAAGGTACTGACAAACAAAAGGGAACATATCATGAAGAACTTTATATACCATGACCAAGAAGGACTCACCCCAGGCATGCAGGAATGATTCAACAAATGTAAGTCAATAAATGTAATATACCTCATTAACAGACCCAAAGACAAAAACCACATGACCATCTCAGTAGAAGCAGAAAATATATTTGACAAAGTCTAACACCCATTCATGATTTAAAAAAAAAAGACCTCTACATAAAATTGTAATAAATGGTCTTTACCTCAATCTGATAAAAGCCATCTATGACAAACCAACAGCCAACATCATATTAAATGATCAAAACTGAAAGCTTTCACTCTAAAATCAGGAAGAAGACAAAAATGCCACTTCTATTCCATACAGCTCTGGAAACATTAGGCAGAGCAGTTAGACCAGAGAAATAAACAAAGGGAATATGGTTAGGAATGGAAGAAGTTAAATTATCACTATTTTCAGATGATATAAAACTCTGCATAGAAAACCCTGAAAATTTCACCAAAAGACTCCTAGATTTAATAACCAAATTCAGTCACATAGCAGGATACATTAAATTTGTAAAACTAGATACTGCTCTATCTATCTATGCTGATACATAGGTAAATAGACAGGTATGTAGTAATGAGATCTATAAAAATATGTGACTTCTCAGACTTTATAGGGTGGCAAATTGCATTGGTAGACCCAAATCTTCACTCTTTTCTAGAACTTTACAGTCTTTCCTGCCATGGATATTTGACCTGCTCCATCACTTCACACAACGCAAACCATGGCACATGATTTTGTTAATGGGAGATCAGCAGATTTGAAAAAGAAGAGGTTTAAAATAGGACTAGGTATGTATTTGGACTGCTCTCCTGAATTTCTGCCATTATCCTAAGAATTTATCTGGGCTATTCTGCTCAGAGATGTGAGAATCATGGAGCAGGACTGACTTTTCTCTCACCCTAAGTCAATCCAGCCCTTATCAGTAAATACCCTGGAAACTCTCAGATACATGAGTGGGTCCAACGAAGATCATAAAAGGCTTTTATCTACCCACTTCCCATTTGACCACAGATGCTTGGAGATTGAACATTTTTAGGGTCACTGATGTTAGTACTTAATTGCTAAGCAATCTTACTGTGCAAGTAGGTAACTGGTGTGCCTTGAAACCTTTTTCCTATTGGCATATAAAGACTTATCTCTTTTGCCTTAACTAACTGCACAATATTCCTTTGCATGCAAATACTATACTTTATTTGATTCATTCTCTATTGACAGGCATTTAGGTTAGTTCCAGGCTTTTGCTAGCCAATCAACACTGTCATGAGCAAATATAGATAGATACATTTATATACTTGGCACATTGATACTAAGGATAAATTCTGAGGAAGAACTACTAGGTCAAAGGACGAGTGCATTTCAAATTTTGCTAGCTAGTGGCATGAAAACCAACATCTAAATTATATTGCTAGATCACGATTTTATTTTAAAGACAAAAAATCCTTTCACCTTTTTCTAAGAGGATAATGTATCTTTTGAAAAGAATGTTATAGGAATTGGATTTTTTATTATCTTTATCTTATAATGTTTTCCTTCAAAATTTATACAATATTGACTATTGTCATTATTATTTATGTTTTAATATACAGAGTCTTTTATTTATTTTTAAACACAAGAAATGATATGCCCAAAGTTAGTCATTATTTGCTCAGCAGATCTGGCCTGATGAATTCCCATAAAGAGCTGAGAGCCCTTAGCTCTCCATCTATCAGCACAGTATATCTCTTAAGATCTTCCTATTCAATGCGAGGCAACAGGAAGAATGAGAACTTTAGAGTTTGCCAGAATTCAGTTTTAATTAGGGTTTTGCCCTTAATACACTTTGTGAACTGGGACATGTTCCATAAATCCATGAAACTGTTTACTCCTCTGTTCTAGAAGATAAAGAGGTAGATATTCACCATTTTGTGAAATTATTCTTTCTCACATCCGTTGCTAGTTGTGAACAAACAAGAACATGAACCAGTCACTCAGGTGACTCACACTCAAGAGATGAGGAAGCATACTGAAGTGGAAAGAACACTCCAAACCCAAATTTAAATGGTCACTATGGCTCTTCCTGCCCAAGTGATCTTGGGCATGGCAAGTTAGTCTCTCTGCATTTTATCTTCTCCATCGCAGATGGAAATTCAAAACCTACTCTGCAGGGTTGGAGTGAGAATTCCAGGCCCTTTGTGTGAAGTAGGTCTGGCACACAGTAGGCTCATAGTAGTGGTACTTAGTAGTGTGACTAATGACCATAAGTGAGTGGTTATCATTTTATCTCACTATTTTCTCCTACTGTATTTTTCATAAATTAGAGAGAATATTTCTCTCCCATATTTTCACATCTCTGACAATAGCCTCCGATTTAAAATTAATGTCTTATAATTACTGTAACAGGCTACAGTCATAGTGTCATTAAGATTGCCCATGCATGTGAGAACTTGGTGGTACGACCGGGCAAGTAGAAACTCTTGGAGTCTCAGCACACAGACCATGTAAAGCAAGGACCATCTGAGGAAGGAACAGGATTCCTACTTATTATTTGAGACTGGTTCTTTCCACTCCTACCATTTCGTTACATTAGTTAAGAAACTAATAGGTGAGGGAAAATGGGCTAAAATTCAGAAATGTAAAGCCCTTGATGGTCTTACTATTTCACTGGAGAAAAAGTGTACAGACATAAAACATAACTAACTATAGAAAGCAGTCTATGGCTGGTGCCAAGAAATAGTGCAGACACTATTAATGGTTTAGGAGACAACAAAAAGGAAAATAGTTGGGAGATTGACACCTCACAAAAGGAGAAAAATATCATGAGACTTTAAAATGAAACTAGAACCAAGGAAAGAAATGGCCATATTTCTGACATGCAGGATAGCTGAGACAAAGGAGCAGTAGCAAAGATAGCCAAAGAGTAATAAAAATATAAGTGGGCTCTTTTGATTGACGTATCAAGTTCACCAGGTGAAGGGAATACAGTGGTAAATAGGCAAGAGATGAGTACAGGCTAGATTATGACCTTAAAGTTGCATTGTATGTGTGCCCTTATTTTTAATTTTTAATTTAATGATGTGAATGCTTATGGATGGTTGCCATTTAGGTCATTGAGAATAAGAGGGAAATTTCTTCTTCATGGATGATTTGATCTGATTGTTCAGAACTAGAAGAGGTCTCAAAAGACAATTTGTCCTGGTATGTGACTATTACTAGAAACAATGGCATAATTACCAACCACTCAAAAATGAAGAGCATTATTTTTGGCAGATGTCCTTTAAATGTAATTGGTTCAATTTGATAACCCCAGGAAACAAGTTGATTCATTTCGTTACTGAAAAGCTTTTTTAAAGCATTTATACGGCCATGGTGGAAAATTGATAACACCAGTTTAAAGATCACGTACTAGCCAGTTTTAGCCTGGCCATATAGTGTACAACTTAAGAGATTTAGCAGCACCTTTTTGTGAGATAGATACAGATTATTTCTTCGGACAAGCCTGCCTGGTGCTGAGAAAGGGAGCCCATGGATCTAAGTGAGTGATTCACCTCATGAAGGTGACTCAGTGCCAAGAAGCTTGACCACTCTATTGAACATTTTGACCTGATCCCATTCCACCATGAGCACTTACTACACCTGTTAGTTGCTGCATTTTTGTTTTGTTTCCATAGAATGTGTCACCTTCTAACATACTATACACTATTCATATTTACTAAATCTTTGTGCATTATATATAGTCTCATCTGGCTAGAATGTGTACTATAACAACAGGAATTTTAGTCTGATCCATGTACTTCTGTATCCTTTCTGTATCATGTGAGTACAGAGCAGTGTCTCTTGCAATATGTAAAGAACCATTACTTGGCTAAGTGATCTCAGCCACAGGAAGTCTGTGGTGTTGTGGAAGGGGCTATCACAGCTTCTGGGATCAATTTCATATCTGGTTCTGTGGCTTTATTTTTCCTTTTTTCTAGAAATTTATGACTTTTATACAGAAGGAAAGCAAATAATATTAATATTATCATGTGGCAGGCACTGGAACCTAGGACTGTGTGCATGCTAGGCAAACACTACTACTGAGCTACATTTAACTCCACTTCCATTTTAAAAATATTGGTTGAGTTGCAGCATGTTCATGGGAATGTGTCAGTGATGTGTCTAATGACGGCAGAATTGACCTTTCTACTTGACTTACAGGCAGGATAGAGTTTTGGTTTAGAAAAGCTTACAGAAGAAGCCATAAGCATACTCTTCTGTCTCTGATTTATCAGAAAATGACACTGCCTATCGTAATAAGGCACTGGAGTTTGAGGTAGGGATTACGTATTCTGGCATTTAAAATAATCAAATTGGATATATCAGTTCATTTACTGAATTTCAGCTTTCACAAGGAGATTCTTACTCTGCACCACCCACCTGCATTCATTAAACTCCCACTGAGCCCACTGTTTCTCTCATGCCCTGCAAGGGCACTATTAAATCATGTTGCAAAGATTTTAAACACCACAACATTTCAAACAGAGGTCTGGGAAATAAAATTTAAGTTAAATTAGGATTTATATAAAGAGAAAACTTTTCAGTGGTATCTTTTGAAAGTGAGTGTCACATATTTAACTGAGAGTTACATTACATTTTGCTGCTTAGTTACTGAATATAAATTCCACGGGCAATTTTTAGTATTGTATCTTATATGGCTCTTATATGGCTCTCAATCTAGTATGTGTGAATAGTAAAATTTCAAGCAGAAATCTGAGGTTGCTTCTTTATTACATTGTCACAACCAGGGAATGGAAGGAGGGAAGCTTGTTATCCCTTCTCTGACTTAGTCTTTTTGGAAAACTCCTTGAATTTCGTCTAGCTTGTGTCATTTTTGCTAGCTATATCTAGCAAGTGTTTTGCTATGCTGAAAGTTATAGGCCAAAAAAAGGGATGTCCAACACTTTGATACTTAGCTAACAATACTAGTAGATTAAGTAAATACCTTGGTTCACGAATGCTTCCGTTTGCAAACAATTCAATTCATAAACAAAAGCATTTGGCAAAATTTTGCTTCTGTTTGCAAACTCCTCATCAGGTGACAAACAGGACCACAGCTGTTCTTCCCACACAAGCACAAATTTAGCCATCCTCTAATTGTAAACAAAATTAAGTTTGTACACTGAGGTATCACTGTGTTATTTTATTGTATCTTGTATTGACATTTCTGTTTTAAAAATGCACGGATCGTACACACAGAATTCAACAAATCTCAGGAGTTGAGCACACTTGTGTAACAATATCCAGATCTGGTGACAAAGTATTGTCAACAGCTTATAAATCTGTCATTTTGAGCCCTTCCAAATGCTACTTACCTCCAGAAGTAACCACTCTCCTCATTTATCACAGATTAATTCCCTCTGCTGCTTTGTCATTTGTGTTAAATTGAAGCACATAGTACATACTCTTTTGTGTTTTGTCTTCTTTGCGCTTTTATTGTGTTTGTAAGATACATTTTGCACTAGATTTAGTAATAGGCCATTCATTCTCATTGCTATACCAACTATTCCACAATGTAAATGCACTGCAATTTATTTATCTTTTCAACTCTCAATGAGCATTTGGAAAATTTCCAGTGTGGGGCAAGTGAGAATAATGCTGCTATGAACATTCTCCTGCAGTGGTGGTGAACTTGTGGCACACAAGCTACAGCAGGCCATTTGTAGAAATTAAAGCTGTAACAGGTTCGGCCTCACTGTAAATCTAGTGCATGGAATTATGGTGGAAACCTGAAGGCAATTTTGTTAGTTATATATCTACAAGCGGAATTTCAAATTTGAATCTGCTAGAAGTTAACTGATTGTTTTGTCAGAAGGAAAAGTTACATATGCATAGAGAAGTAAAATATATATATATATATGATGACAGTAGAATCTAGTGATAGCCATTAACTCTTGAATTCTTAATAGGTTTACAAAGTCTCGATAGGGTCCTCCATTTCTTTTGAAAAGTGTAATTTTTTTTGTCTTTCTCACAGAGAAAGGGAGTAAATATTTCCATCATCACAATAAGGTACATTAAACAATACTCTCAAAAGTCAAAGTATCTAACTGATAAGTCAGACCATCACTTCTTTTTCGAAGAAATTATCCTGTGGGTGTCTGCCTCTCCAGAAGGCATCCAGGAGAGCAAAGAGAACGATAATGAAAATTCACACTTGTATATCACTCTCCATCTGCAAAGCACTTCATAGATATTAACTAATTAATCCTCCACTTCTCTCCTGCTCTCCCACCATGAAGCAGGTGGCATCTCCATATTATGTCGCTAATTTGCAGGAAGATAAACACAATAACAGGTTACGCCATATCCTTACCGAGGTCCAGGAGTGTAAAATAAATACTTTGCTGCCTGGGGTCTTTGTGAAATAAAATTACCACATATTTAGATCCTGAAAATCTAAATTGCATAAATAATGCCTCTGAAGAACTTTTGTCACATGTGACAGAAAAGATGAATTCATCATTGGGTTTGTTTACTAAACTGTCACAGTGGTTGCTCATGAATATCAATGATGTGACAGCTCCTGGGAAAGCTATGGAAGAACCATAAGGAAGGAAAAATTACTGAATGCTTTTAAATATAAGACTGAACAAAAGCTTTAAGGTGATTTCTTGGGGTTTCCCCCATCCTACCCAAGGAGAAAAAATTTTTAATTATTTAGAAAAAAAAGCAAGGGTGAAATAACACAAATTTGTAAATATAGTGAAAACAAAGGGATATCTGGTTCTTTGTGAGTTTGTGATTAGAAATAGACATCTTGTAATGAATTTCTTAATACTTAGAAAATTACAACATTCCATGTAAATTATAGCTGTCTATATGCAGCTATTAATCACCAGCCAAATTTGGTTTAAATTGTTATTTTCTACTGAGAAAAAGCCTAAACCCATGAAAAATGTTTTTGTTTTAAATTTACAATTTATAAAAGCAAAGTAATCTACTTCAATTTTAGATCCAGCCTACATTGTAAGACTAGGAGCCAAGAAAGTAATCAGAACTAGTGATTATTCCAGATGAAGAAGAATTCTTCCTGAGGCTACGTTCTGCTCTGGTTCTATATTCAAGCTTCCGCTGGTTTCCCAAAAGGTTTTTTATTATTTATTTATTTATTTAGCATATTGAGGACACTGGAGGCTCCTTGGGGCATTGAAGACAAGAAAAAGTGGGGAAATACGTGGTTATTAACTTGATATGCTTCCTCAAAGAAGAAATTAAGATATTTAATGTTAAGCATCTTTCTGTTCATCTAGGGATGAAAGCCCCTTAACAGAAACTACTAAAAAAATAAAAGAGCCACTGCCTTTTATAAGTACCAGCAGGGATATACTGAGTAGCCATATCTAAAGTATGAGATGGCCAAGAGAATAAACTGTTGCCGTAGATTACATTGAGTTGCTAATAAGAGCCTGCATCCACTGCCACTCCCAATTTATAAGAATGCCCCCCCACCGCAAGCAGCACACTGCACAACAAGAAAAGGTAGTGTCTGAGAAGACACCTTATGATATGTGTTGCAATTCTGAGAATGAAAAGAGAACTCAAAACTGTAATCCTAAGTGGGAGTTGAAGGTCCAAGGAAGGAACTCTACCTTAGTTTAGAGCCAGGATATTCAACATTAATTTTCAGCACAAGGTAAGCAAATACTATGAAAAGGCATTTACACTTAAAGGGAGTTAGAGAAGTAACAATTAATTCAGGGAGGAAAAAAAGACAGGAGGAGGGAGAAAACCCACCAGTAGTGAAATGGGCAAAGCAGACAAGGCTGAATGTGTACTGGAGACAGGAGCAGGTGTAGAGCAGGTACTGAAGGCCAAGGTAGATGAAGTCTGAGATACTCCAGAGGAGGCTTGCTGTGTGTGTGTGTGTGTGTGTGTGTGTGTGTGTTGTTCAAAAGTGATTAGGTTGTGAGGGAGTAGAGACTGCAGACATAGAGGAGTAGAAAGTAAAGGGGAAATGATAGAAAAATGAAATAGTAGCCAAAGTAAAGTTTCATTTCTTGGTGGTTTTTTATTTGTTTAAAGATAAAAGACATCTTTATAGGTTTGTAGGCAAAAAGTGCTAACACAGAGAAATAGTGGGAAAGATGTTGAAATGCAAATGACAGTAATAGATGGAGCTAAAATCAAAAAGAGACAGAAAAGATTGAGTTCATTGGAAAATATGTGAATATTTCACTATGTTTCATTATCTTTCAGTATTGTGTTGCTGACGAGAAGCTTGCTATTGTGAGAAGTTTGATTGCCATTCCTTTGTAAGATATTTGGCAGTATGTCAATTTGCTATTTTTGCTTAACAGATTATTCTAAAATATACTCGCATAAAACAATAAATACTCGTTTACAAAGTCACCATCAATCCAGAATCCATTGGTAGCTTAGTTCAGTGGTTCTGGCTCAGGGTCTCACATGAAGCTGCTGTCCAGATGTTGTCTGGAGCTGAAGGCTTGACTGCACCCTGTGGATCTTCTGCAATGAATCACTGCCCGACCTCATGAGCCAGTGCTGATTGTTGACAGAAGGACTTATAGTAGCTCTCCACAGAACTGCTGAGTACCCTCACAACATGGCAACTGGCTTGCCCTAGGAGTAGGTAATGACAGAAACAGACCGAGAGATAAACAGAGAGAAATTCTGTAAGGACTAGTCTTAGAAGTCACCTACAATCACTACTACCACCTTCTGTTTGCTAGAAATAAGTTTATACATAGAACCCACACTCAAAGAGAAGTTCATTAGCCTTTTCTCTTTAAAGTAAAAACATACATCTTTTTAAATGGATAGGGGACAGCTAGATCTTGAACTCAAAACAATTAAGAAGTTTGGGGAACTTCACATTGGAGACATTTAATGCACTTAGGTGACCTGAGACTCAGTAGATATAAAATGACAAAATATATACACACCATGCCAGGTTATTCTACACATCCATGGCTGGGAAGGTTTATATAATTCTGAGCATATTATCACTAAATTGAATCTGTTGTCGTATCTAAGATAGCATGGAGAGTATTTGCACTACTAATGGAATGAGAGGCAAGAGTGTGGATGCATCCATAACTCCATGTGTTACCCCATTTCTTTGCAGATCTCTTCTGAGAGTACTTTTGGGTGTGGCATTTTACAGGAGAAACAAGAATGTTAATGACAAGAATTCTGTAAGTTCTGACCTCCTTTGCTCTGCTGGTTAGAGCAGGCCAACCCTTGGAGGAGGGTTGGCCTGATCTGAGGTGAAGCTTCTAACACAGGCACACTAAAGTGAGATCAAGTTGCCCCCCTTTCTGTTGCCATTTTCCTTCAGTGAGCTTGGAAAGAAGAAGGAATTAATGAGGCTCATTGTGTATGCAAGGGTAAGCACAGTTTGTGTTGAGCTGAAGCTAGCAGAAGCTGAAAAAGCATATCTGGCACAGTTAAGTAATTAGACTTCACATTTCTCACATTTTGTAAGGGAAAGAAACGTCTTTAGTGGAAAATGTCTTTAAACTCATTTTCCACAGACAGAGAAGACTTTCTCAGCCCAATTCCAGGCTTACTCATTTGTTGGCCATATTTAAACTGAATGTGGAATTCAGGAAAGTTGTGTTCAAGGTATTTTGTGTGCTGTGCAATAAAGGGTTGACTGCTTAAGGAACGGAAATGATGCCAGGTTCTTTGCTAGAATTAAAGTCCAAAACAATATAGATTACGATCAAATGGGGGAATCAGGGAAACGATCAAAGCATCTGTTTTCTTTCTTCAGAGATGATTGGGAGCACCTACATAACAATGAGTCTACTCTCCATATACTGGCTAGAATATGGCCTTTGGAACCAGATTGCCTAGTTTTAATTCTGGTTTTGTTACTTACTATCTGTGTGATTTGTGGTACATTATCTTTGACTTTCTCAGTTTCCTCATCTTTAAACTGCAGAAATAGCGGTATCTGCCTCTTAGGCCTATTTTGTATAAAAAACCACTAAGTATGTGTAAGTCGTAATAAAACAATGACTGATGCATTATAAGCACTGCAAATCTTAGTTACTTGCATGACTATCAATTATTATCAAGAATACTGTGACACAGAGAGCAGATACTGAATAGTTACTTGCTATTTGAAATGAATACCAAGGCTCTGTATAAAAGTCTATTAGGAAAAGTTGCTCTTTCATCTTTACCTGTGCCCATTGCAGCATAAGTTGCTACACACACACACACACACACACACACACACCATGTCCCAGTAATGCTGTTATGCTCTGTGCATTATAATTATGTTTCATATCTGCTACCCCTTTGAGCTGCCAACACACTAAGTATAGAGTGGATTTTTCCCTATTACTACCATGTATCTCAGTGCCTGGCATACAATAAGAATGCACAGTGAATTATTTGTGGATAGAGTGATGGACTGATTAATTAAAATTAATCAGCAAATATTTATTAAGTACCTACTAGGTGTTAGCCACTTTACCAAGTACAGGAATATATAATCACTAAGACAGATGCTCTCCTTGCTCTAATAGAGTTCATGATGTGGTGGAGGTATTCCCAAAATCACAGATTACTTCAAGATACTAATAGAGAGGGAAAGAAGTCAGTGGACAATGTTTACTGATTCCTACTCTTTACCAATTAGAATATATTAAAGAGAAGATATCTGAAAACCCAACTGATAGTGATTTAAACCTTAAGGTCACATATTGTTCAATTAACAGATGTTAATGTGGGACAGTTTTGAAGATTGCAGCTTCACTAGACTTCCCTTCAAGGTAGCAAGATGGCTACCAACCCTCCAGGCATCATTATACCACTATCTCTAAAGGCAGGAAGTATGACAATTACTTCCACGTACCTCTCTCCTGTTAACAAGGAGAGTATCCTTTACATAACCTCTCCTGCAGGTCTTTCCTTATATATCATTGTTTAACATGGGGGCACATGGCACCCTAACTTCAAGGGGGGGCTGATAAATTGAGTTCTTGGTTTATTTAACCTATGAGAAATTTACTCAGAAGTTTATTCCACCCAGAGGAGAAAGTGGTTGGAAATATCTTTTGAGTAGTCAAACAACAATGTGTTCCACTCTCTCGCTTATTCGACTTTTGTCATTTTCTGTTACCTAAGTACAAGAAAATGTGCAACACTCTGTGCCTCATTGTCCTCGTGCCTTTCATCTGTTAAATAAGCAGAGAGAGAGCTGATCATTTTTAGGGGCTCTTTCAGTTTTGGTTCCTTAGAATCTGTTAATCAATGACCATAGATGGTAAGACCTCTTTACAACCAGCTTGCACCTCTCTGTGTAATTACTATGTAACAGGCACTGTGCACACTTTTCTCTCATTAGGACAGAGTACTTGGAGATGATATGTATGAGTTCTGATCAGAACATTTCATTCTGACAAGTCACATATCTTCTCCAAGCATTAGTGTCCTCATCATTTAAATGGAGATAATTTACTCAAGAGCAAGATTGCTATGTGGGTTAAATGAGATATTCAGTGCAATTCGCATTTCATGTTTTATAGACTTAGTTTCATGGATCACTTGAGGGGAATATTCTTTGTAAACTCTTATTATTGTTACCCTTTAAAGGATTCTGCTAAAAAAAACAATGATATCAAAACAACAGAACATTCAGAGGAAGCCCTAAATTCTTCCCTGCTGCACCTGTAGTGACAAGCACTAGCTCTCATGTGCAGTGATGGAATCCTCACCATCAGAGCTGCTGGTTTTCTGACTACAGATGCTAGCATATATTCTTTGGCTTTAGCACAGTCTCTTGGACTTCTGAGATCTTCAAAATGATTAAATGTGAGCCAGGAAAAGCAGGTAAAGAACTTTGCCTTAGGCTTCTCACAATTTCAAGGTTCCTTCATAACAGAAAGTTCATTCTCTCTGACATTATGCATTTAAATATAGTCTTAATCTTGCTAAATATTTGAAACATGCTAATAAGAAGACTGTGTATGTATTCAATTATGCTTATGGAAATACCACACTTTGAGTGATGTGATCGCCTGAGACCAGCTGTGTGATACACCTCACACTAACCAGATGGGAGTTTTTCTCCTACCAGGCTTAAGTCCTTGGAGATATTGAGGGGGTGTGAAGATGAAATAATTTCTTAAAGTCTATCTTATTTTCTTTAAGAGCCAAATTTATCAAATCAGATCACTCAGCAGGAGACATAGACAGTCAGTCCAAAGGAAGAAATGCAGATTAGCCCTATTTGCATAACTTCTTAAGCATGCATTTTAATTGATGGCACCTGACAGCTCAGCCTGAAAACTTTAGCTGAAAAATGATAGTGACCTGAAAGCTGCTAGAAATGTTCTACAGGTGTGATCACCCAAAGTAATCCCGAATTATTATAAGTGATTTAACATTGGGATCAAAATAATCATAGTTGCATTTCCTACACATCAATGCACATCTGGCTCACAATTTCTTTAACATTTTGTAATCTTTTAAGATAAGCTGTGCATGAAAAGTAGTAGTGTGGACTTTGCCATCAAGAAGAATTGGGCTTGAAACCCATCAGCGTCTACTTTTTGAGTGATATTTACATGTTTGCACCTGGGTTTTCTCATCTGTAAAAGGAGGACACTACCTGGCTCACTAGATTGCTGTTATAATTAAAAGATATTCCCAGAGAGAATCCAGTAGAAACTTTGTCTGTATGGAAAGTGATCACTACCTGTCCCTTGTCACTCAGTCTAGAGAAGCTTCGCTCCTTTTCCTGGCTCACTTTCTTTTTCCAAATACTAATGTAAAAAATAACTAAATTTTGGCAAAACTAATGAAAACTTCAGTTTTTAAATAGGCCTTTAAACTTGGAGTGCAGAGTCTGTTTCAACCATATTACAAAAGATAAGAATAGTTGAGACTCAAGGTTACCTGAACGGTACCTGCAAAAAAAATTAGATAAAGAGAGGGCAAGTGGAACATTCATTAGTTGAGATGTGCTAGGTACAATTATGTGCTAGGTACAACTGAGCTCTAGTAAGAGAAGTTTCTCAGTCTGAAAGTCAGCTTGCTTCCTGGGCTATGTGCCAGGCATCTATCCTTCATGAGTTCACCCATCTGTGAGGTTATCTCTTTGTCTTTCCAGGCAGTTCTAAGGAACTGTCATGTAAAGCGAGTTATGATGAGTCTTACCAACTCCTCCCAATTCTTGGCCTTGAATTATAGATGCCCAATTACCACTGGTTGATTAGTAATAGAAATATCGTTGATGTTCCTCCTTCCTATCTCCTACAGTTCTTTACTAGATTCATACTGTAATTCACAAAATTTCCCAGTCATAAGAACAAAATGTAACCTTTAGTATATGAAATCTTTCCTTACTTTGCTCTTAAACTATCTTCATGGATATCCCTGATAATTCTCAGCTTCCAGCCATGTTAACTGTTTGAAGACTCTCAAGAATTCTGTGCTATTTCTTATCTACTTGCCTTTGAATATGCTCTGCGTTTAAACAAAGGTAGCTTCTCTTGCTTTGTCCACCTGCTAAATCTTCCTATATTCATCCTGTGCTAAATCTCCCTCTGCCTCATTTATCTCTGCCTCCTTCTGTAATCATCCTCTGATTCCCCCCTTTACCATTTTCTCTTGTCCCTCACCACCAAAGATCTTTGGGCTTTTCTTCTTGATTGACATGCTAACCTTGCCTATGGCTCCCTCAGGACGTAGTCTGTGAATTATAGATATTCATTTTACTCTAGACTTTGAGGTCAGGAATTCTGGCTTCAATTGTCTTATCTCCATGGCTCAGTTTGGTTCCTGCCCTATGAAAGATAGTAAATGTGAATGGAAGAAAGAGGTAAGAAAGAAAGTTAATCCCTATTTTTCTTTCAAAAGACTACTTTCTGTTAAAGCCATTCTCTTGCCCCATTGCTAAAAAGCATGAAGCCTAAATTTTTGCTCAAAGGAATCCTGGCTATGGAGAATATTTTGGAAACTAAGTTTAGTTTTATGAAGCAAAATTTATTTTTAAAAGTAAGACCAAATTTCTGATATTGTAATCATGGCATCTATGAGAAAGAAAGACACTCGTGAGAAGTAATATAGCATAGGTATTGAGAGCATCAATAATGGAGCCAAACTTCTTTGGTTCAAAACCCAGATTTGTCACAAGCTTTGTTAATTGGGGAAAATTACTTCATAGCTCAGTTTTTTCTAGCATAAAATGAGGGATAATAATACTACTTCTTAGGAGTTGTTGAGAGGATAAAATTAATACACGTAAAGGCATTAGAAAGGAACTTGGCACATACTAAACACTCTATGAGTATTCATGCTTGTTCATGATCACCTAAGACAAGATTTTCCTAGATATTTATTTTCAGCTTTACCAAGAAGTCCACCAACCAACAGACTTGCCACTGAATAGAATAAAAGGGAAACAAAAGAAAAACTCACTTCTGTTTCTTTGGAGAAGCTCATTAGTCTTCACCTCCACCTTGAACATTGACTCCAAGTTTCCAGCACAGACCCTACAGCCTTCTGCTGTAGATCCTTTGGCCTCCTGACACGGACTCTCATGGATCACTATAGTGAGCTCCAGGCCTTTGATGAGATCCTTTGAATCTCTAGCATGTAAAAAACCCATATCTGACTCTACAAGCAGTGATTGTAAGCCAGTCTTGTAAATTCTTATGTATTTGTATATCTGGCATTAAATCTGTTTCTCTAGTAAGCATCAACTGATACATTATACAAAGCATTTAAATTTAGAGCTGTCTTTTGGGATAAAGGAATTGATATGAAGCCCAGGGCTCCTCTCTAACTATTCTTCAGGAGTCCTTTGGATCCTGGAGAGTTACAGAAGCTTAGCTGAGAAGCTCTGGTCACATCTCAAAGCCCCTCATTTTCTAGCAAGTTTGAGACATAGCCTTGGGCTGAATTGTCCAACTTCACAAAAGTACCCATTTTTTGAGCAGCAAAAACCATCCTGGGACCGAGTTCACTTTATCCTGAATGCAAATAAGTCTCCCTCAGTCACCCCCCAGCAGGGACTCAGAGTTAGAATGAACAGGATGGAAGGAGCTGGATTCTATATTCCTGCTTTGGCACAGTCCCTCAAAAATTTTGCTCAGTGACATGACTATACTTCATTTTCTGTTGTCCTGTGGAATAGTGTACTTCTGCAGAATCCAATATCTGTATCTCAGAGTCTGACAAAAGGAGATGACGAGTGAAGATAGGATTTTTCTGTATGATTTGGCCTTCTCATTTGAGTAAAAGTAGAATTCATTCTTTCTTTTGCCAAATATCTTAAAAATCTCAGCTTTCATTCATTGCCTGTCAACTTTTTTTTTTATTCTTAATTTGCTATTATTTGAGCTTGCCCCCAAACAGAAAATCTATGGTGGTATTGTCTGTATCTATATCATAATTAAGTCTTGTCTTATATAATTAGACACAGTTGTAAACCAGCTTAGGTATGGTTCCCATTGCTCATTTGATTGACCCATCAAAAACATTCACAGTAGGTTAGTATCCTCACTGTACTCAACAGCTTTTTTTCTAGTAACAAAAACTCACTTTGATGGAGAAAATAATGTCTTTGTTTCCTAGAACATAAACCTCCCATCCCTGGTACATTGTGGAGTATTATAAGCTATTTTTTAAAGAGATGAGAGTTGTCCTATTGGTAGGGCTGTGTCTAGAGAACCATAATCATCATTATTGTACGTGTGATAGCACGTAAACCTGTCACACATGAAAACAGTATTTTCCCGTTCTTCTTTGAAACTCTAACCAAAGACAGTCACTGCTGTCCATAAGTGTGACACATTTGAATTCCTTTGAATCTATTACTCTTATTACTGTTTAAAACTCTTCATGTTTCATTTGTGGATTGTTTTTATAAGGTTTCTAGAGAAAGTAAAGTCTCATTTATTCTTTCAAGCATTTGTAAACTATGTAGTGATGATAGGTGCAGTCTCCATACTCTGTTTTATCTTTGAAATCATTCATAAAGTAGTTACCCTCATTTTTAAGTGAGATGTCTTCGAAAGATAAAGTAACTTGCACAAAGCAAGAAGCTGGTCAGTAGGGGAGGAGAGGGAATGGATAGCCAGGATTTGAACCCAGACAAGTGAAACAAGTTAAGAGCAAACACTCTTAACTAGCACTTGAAACACAACGTGCTGGCTGACACAAGGGTGAAAAAGATGAAAAATACTCATACACCCCTGTAGTGACCTCATATACACTAATACAAAAGTTTGATTAAGGGTGGTAAGTCTACACAGAACTCTGAAATACAGGCCCCGGAAGAACCTAGTCTCTCTGGAGGCAAGGCAGGAGAAGCAGACATTAAAGAGAGCTTCACACAGGAAGGTCTTTGATCTTAGTCTTGAATGGAAGGAAAAGATTCTCAAAGAGGAGGAAAGAAATAGCATAAACCATTGCATGGCTTCCTTTGTTAATGGAGTAGTGATTAGGCTAGTGGGGGGGATGTAAAAATGGAAATTGGCAAAAACTGAAATTGTAAATGAAACTTGACAATGTAGGTCATAATGCTCTTTACCAGCCAATGGTTCCTTACTGTAAAACAGAAACAGACTACATTAAGCTAAATAAACATAATGCAGCACATAAATAGACAAGGCTTAAAAACCACATGATTATCTCAATAGATGCAGAAAAAGCATTTGATAAAATTCAGCATCACTTCATGAAAAATTAGGTGTAAAAGAATCAGACCTCAACATAAGAAGGGCTATATAAATAACAGACCCACACCAAATTACTGAATGGATGAAAGCTGAAAGTGTGTTTTCTAATGTCAGGAACATGACAAGAATGTAAACCCACTGTTCTCATTCAGTGTAGCATTAGAAGTTCTAGGCAGAGAAATTAAGCAAGAGAAAAAAATAAAACACACACAAATAGGAAAGGAGAAAGTCAAATGATCCCTGTTTGCAGATGATCTAACTCTACACAGGAAAATTTTGTGACTATACCAAAAGTAAACCAGATCTCAGAAGCAAATTTACACACGTGGAAAGATAAAAAATCAACATATGAAAACCAGGAGAATCTTTATATTCTAATAATGAATCTGCTAAGAAAGGAGTTATGAATGAAATCACCTTCACAATAGCCACACAAAAAGTAAAATAAAATAAAATAAAATACTGAAGGAAAAAGTAAGGATCTGAATGATCTATAGAATAAAATCACAAGATACTGAAGGCAGAAATTGAAGACACTAAGAGGACAAAATACCTTCCATGTTCATGGTTTGGAATAATTAATATTGTTAAATGGCCATACTATTCAAAGCAATCTATAGATTCAATACAGTCCCTGTCAAAATATCTATGACATTCTTTACAGAACTTGAAAAAAAAATCCTAAAGTTTATATGGAAGCACAAAAGACCCTGAATAGCCAAAATAATCTTGAACAAAATGAACAATGCTAAGAAAATTGCTAGTTATAGTTTATCTGATTTCAAAAATATGCTGCATTGCCATAGTAACAAAAACAGTATGGTATTAGCATAAGAACAGACACATAGGTCAATGGAACAGAATAGAGAATCCAGAAAATCTATCCATCTATAGCCAACTGATTCTCAACAAATGTTTCTGAAACATGTATTAGAGAAAGAACAGACTCTTTAAAAACAATGCTCATAAAACTGGTTGTCCACGTGCCAAATACCCATATCTCTCACTCTGGAAAAAAAAAAGCTATTTATTAAAGACTTGACTATAAGGCACAAAATTCTGAAGTTGCCAGAGGAAAACATAGGGGAAACTTTTCAAAATATTTATACAAGCAAGGTTTTTCTGGATAGGACTCCAAACACACAGATAATAAAAGCAAAAATTGACAAATGGGATTATATCAAACTAAAATATTTTATGCACAGCAAAGGAAACAATCAAGAGACTAAAAAGACAACTTAGAGTATGGAAAAACATATTTGCATCTGACAGGATTAATATTCAGAATATATAAAGTTCTCAATAAATTTAACCAAAAATCAAATAACCTAATTAAAAAATGGTGAATGATCTAAATGCAAACTTTTCAAAAGAATAATACAATTGACCCATAATTGTAAGAAAAATGTATAATTACATTAGCCATCAGGGAAATACAAATCAAAACTGCATTTAAAATCCTAACCTACCCTAGTTAGAAGAATTCATATCAAAACAACCTCCCCAAAATAATAAATGCTGGTAAGAATTGGAGAAAAAAGATATTGTTCTGTATGACTGGTAAGAATGTAAATTAGCACAGCCACTGTGAAAAAACAATGTCCATATTCCTCAGAAAAAAAACTGAAATAGATCTATCATATGATTCATTTGTCCCACTACTGTATATATAGCCCAAGAAAAACAAAGTGGGCACACAAAAGAAATATCTGCATAGCCATGTGCATTGCAGCACTAGTCATAATAGGCAAACATGGTAACTGCCTTGGTGCTCAAGAACAGACAAAAGAATAAAGAAAATATGGACATATACAATGGAGTATTATTCATCCCTAAAGAAAATAAAATTTTGTCATCTGCATGAAAATGAATGGAACTGAAGGACATTATGTTAAGTAAAACAAACCAGATACAGGAAGACAAATATTTCATGTTCTCTCTCATATGTGGAAAGTTTAAAAAGAAAATAAAACAAAGATGACTTGAAAGCAAGAGAGAGATTACTAGGGACTGGGAAGGGTACTACAAGGGAGAGGGGAAAGTGGGGAGCAACAGGAGGGAATAAGAAGAGTAGATTGACACAAAAGATGCATGCATGGAAGTATCACAGTGAATCCTCTTACTTTGCACAATTAATATGTGTTAATAAAGATAAACATTTAAAAATGAACTTCTGGAAGTACATTAGGAGACTGGAGCAATACCTCCAGAGGGCCAGCAAGGAGGAATATAGAGGATGGTCCTCAGCAGGAACCATTTGCCCAGGTTACCAGAGTTCTAACCTTTGTTTCTGGCCTCTTTGAGAAGTTGAAGATCCAGTGTCCAGAAGTGTAACACCCAACTGACTGAGCTGGGCTCCTGTGTCTTCTCTGAGTCCAAGAGGGAAAATGTTAGGAAAAGAGAATTCGAAGAGGAAAGAGGGATTGCTCAAAAAGAAAAAAAGAGGAGCTTGCTGTGCTAGGAGGGATGAGTTGATGCAGGGTGGATTTAAAAATTCTTCTATAAAATGATCAATGATTTCAAAGCAGGATGATCACGTGGTCAGATCTGTGAAATGAACTGAGGGTTTGGAGAAGTCTGGGGAAGGTACTGGTCTTGCTAAGAGACTGCTGCATTTATCAGTGAGAGCTCCGAAGACTTCAGAGTGAACGTAGAGACTGAGGCGAGGAGACAAATTCCCAGGGTAGGCAGAACACCTCTCCCTGCCACAGTTAACTATAATATCCCTCACTTGGACAGTGTTACATTCATTTGATGAGAATATTATTGATCTAATGAGGGATTATCCCAAGGCTTATGATTTTATAAATGAGAAAATAACACACACTCTAGGGAGACTTAGCTGTTACATTAACAATTAATAGGAAAATCTGACAAAGCCAAGGCTTGGAAGTCATGCTTATCATGAATAATATAGAGCTGGGAGAGTTGGTCGGAACCCAAATACATTCAGAGTAATTTTCCATAAACCTGCCACCTCTCGTTCGAAAATATTTCATATGTGAGACTGCGATTTTCTCTGACAGGCTGGCATAGGAAGAAGAGGAAGTTCGAAAAGCAAATTGCTCTTTTTGAATGGTAAAAAATATCATTACTGTAAGGAACATTAATCTTTCTGATCAGGTATTATATCTTCAGCAGAGACTCTGGTTCAGTAATTCTCAGCAATATAAGCAAGTATGTTTGAGAACTCCTAAATATATGATAACTGCTTTTATTTTATTATCCAAACAGTAATAGGTATATTTTTTTCAAGTCATTCAAAGCAGACAATCACTTTTCCCAACACTGAAAACAGCAATAATTTCAAGATGAAGTCACCGCGGTAAAATTGTAGCCATCACCTCAGCCGATTCTGATGGTTCAAGTCAGTTTAACCTACTGGTTTTGCTGCCTCTTTTGTACCCTGAGGACAAGTCCTGTTGAGGCAGGAAACCAGGAAATGGCAAAGTGACTGGAGAAATTGGGTCTGATCTGCCAATTGAAGAGACTTCTTAAACACAGGCACACAGCAGTAGCTCCCAAGCCTGACAGGAGATCCAACACTGGTACTAATCTTGTGTCATAAAAACACACCAAACTTGGCACCTGACAGCAATCTTCTAGCAACTGACCTTGCACCACTGTCTTCTTATTCTTGCAGTGGTCTGTTCTGCTTGCGGGATATATCTTCCCTTTTTACATCTAAGCACTTTTTTCTTCTTGAGCACTTCTTTTCTTCTTTTCCTTTTCTTCTAATTTTGCCCTAAGTAAGTTTTAACCTTTCACATTTACCAATTGTTCCATCTGATTCAATGAACAGGACAATAAGAATCTGGAAAACACTGCGGGTCCCTACACTATCCAGTAACACTACCACTGGGTCTGCTTGAGATTCTGAGCCCAGTTTCTGTGAGTTGCAATTAGCTTCACTGTGTTCCATATTCTAATCCCAGAAACCACTTAGAAAAGATTTGTTTCTCATTACCCAATGAACGTGGGGAAAGGATCATAGTTTGGATCCCTCAAGTGCAGACCATAAGAGCAGTAGTTCAGGGAACACTGGGGGAGTAGTTGAAATGAGAGAGAGGAAGAGAGAAAATACAGAAAGGGTACATTAGTGAGAAGCACAGCTTGGACAAGGGGAACGCAATCCCACCCAAAACACTCAGGGAGACTGTGGGGTGAACTTTATTGGGTAGCACTGGGGGATTTACCCAAAAACTCCTCCTTTGTTGATGGTCACTCTTGGGGGAATAAATTTCTAGTACTTCCAGCCTACTTCAATCCAGTCAGGGCATGTAACTGCAGTCAAAGAAATGTCCTTAAAGAAGAAGCCACTTGCATACACAAGAACCATCACTGGGCAACATTTTGGCTAGACCTAGAGGATATGGCAAAGCAAAATTGGTGTTTGATACCAAATGAACTAGGAAACATTAATTGTTGTATCTTTAAAACAATCTGTATGCACTTAAAGAATTTTCTGTTATGCTAAACAAGGTGTGTCAAATTTCTCTGAGGGAAGCACTTAGAGTACATATTCAGGGATCATGCTTTGAAAGCTCTTACAGTTTAATAAAGGAGTTAAGATGGACTTACAAATAAGTATTATACAAGAGACGAAGTGATAAGCGCTATAATAAGTCATTTGCAAATTAAGAGGTAGCAGGGATGGTCATTTCCTAGGCAGAAAGGGAAACACACAAAAATGACTTTTTGGGGATCGTAGCACTTGGCTTTTACATTCAGAATTGGGGAGACATCTCATATACAGGGAACAGAATGATCACAGATGCAGAATATGGGAATAAGGAGCACACAGGTTGGAAAATGAAGGAAAAAGTTTGGATGCATTTAACCCGGCCTTGGGAGAGTAAAAGTGTGGAATTGGGGGAAGACAGCAAAGTTCTATTAAGCTAAAATTGTTAAGACTGTTAAATATCAGGGCCTTATAGGTGTGCCACCCACCCTGAAATATACACTATCACCACTTTTTAATTAAAATAATTTGTTTCTGTGTAGCAGAGACACACACAGGCTCACACATACTTCACATGCTGTTACAATGATACTTCTCTGGTATACCTAGTGGATCATGTCTTGGTGTGGGACAGAACACACCTTGTAAAGAGCTACAGAAAAGCACATTGGAACAAAAATGACAAGGTAACATTTACTACAGCCTAGAAAATGCATGTATATAAACATAAATAGGCAGGACACTGGCAAGAGTTCAAACATTCCTCGAATGCAAAAGGCAACTAAATGAGAAGTTCAGTGATATGTATCTAATCCACTCAGTACTTTCCACTGGAATCTGGGAACCTGCCTTCCCTCATTTTAAAATTTAAAAGCATCCCAATCATCCTTAATCATCTGAAGGCAATAAAAAATGATTTCAAGTTTAACAGAGGAGAGTAACGTGACTTGACCATGGCTCTATTGTTAAAGACAAAAGTAGTGACATGATTCTCTATGGTCCCCTAGGGGCGAGTGGGTATCTGTAATCAAATACAAGTTCAGGCCACTTTCCATATTGTTGAGGTATATGGTAAAGAGAACTAGAGAGTAAACACCCTTTGATATGGGTATACTATAAGAACTGAGACACCAACAGCCTCAAGTTAATAACTATGAACTAGACTCCTACTATCCATAAGGGACCTTTAAGTACTGTCAGAAAGATACTTTGTATTGTATCACCTTGATAATTTAGTAATATTGGCTTCAGTTTGCTCAAAATGGAGATGAGCGCTACCTTACAAAGTAATCATATAGACTGAATGATATAATTTACTAAAAACTCTTGGCCTTTGTTAGAAACTTACCAAATGAGAAGTCATGGATATTTTGTATTTAAGTGTCTTCAAGAGCGGATTTTGAAAACCATTCATTCAAGGTAAATTTCCTAGAAATGCTTGCTAAAATCATAATATTCTTATAGAGAGTCTGTGATCTTCTATACAATTTACCTGGTACACTACAGCCTATATATGTTAACTATTGGCATAGTTCTTATGGAAAATGGAATACATATCTCTATATAATCATTACCTAGTGCCAAATGAGACAAATTTTTGAGAATTTGATAATAGGAAGTGTTCTTTCCTCTTCCTGGAGCACAGTATGTTAGGTCTCATACATATTATGCCTATTTAATAATTCATTGAATAACTATTTTTGAGCATATACTACAAAAAGTAAGTGTGAAGGAGGCATAGAAGACTTTGATTTCTTTGTGTATTGTGTAGTGTATATGGGAAGATAAACTATGGGCACATCTATACTTGCACTTACAGGATATATTTACTTACATGATATGCATATAAATTATACCAAATGGTTAAATAATGATTATGAATAAAGACTAACTGTGATGATAATAATACAGATGCTCTTTGACTGACAATGATGTTATGCCCCCAAAAAACCCATCATAGGCTAAATATGTATTTAATACACCTAACCCATTGAACATTCTAGCTTAGCAACACTGTACATTGCATAATATCAGTGATTTACCATCATGAGCAAGTGGCTATATGGAAACTGTGTCTTGATACTACTGCCTAGCACTGAGAAGAAATATCAAAGTGCTAGCCCAGGAAATGATCAGAATGAAAATTTCAGTATAAGTTTTCAACTGAATGCATACTGCTTTTGTGCCATATTAAGGCAGAAGAATCATAAATTGAGCCACCATAAACAGGGACCATCTATACTGTAACTGTTAAAAGAAGAAATGATCAGTCTGGATTGAGATGACTAGAGTGTGTCATGGAGGGTATAGGGATTAACTGGATCCAGAAGGACTGGTTGAATTGCATTATTTAGGAAGGAGCCAAAAACCCTGACTGCTGGTATGAATAGAACAGTGAAAGAGCTGTGTTAGGGCTTAGTGGAAAACAAGGTTGTAAAAGTAGGATTCAGGGTACAGAAGGAATTAAACCAATTTCAGTAACAGACCAAGTAAGCTGGCTTACAGATCAAAATCATGAACAAAAATGTTTTTATGAACTTAAAAATTTTAAGATATCCAAGAGTAAGAAATTAGGAGTGGTGAAAATTATGGGTATCTGGTGAATGTAAAAGTCTTCAAATTCAAAAGCATCTGAAACACTGGGCTCTCCAAACAAAACCTGCCTCCAGAACAAATATCAGTTAGTTGGTGGATTTTTTTATCACTGCACTAGATCAATATCTGGGCTCCTATTGCCATGCCACATGATTGACAGGCATTACCAATCAAATAACTGTTTCTTATTGAGCCTAGATGAGCCTACAGAATTAGTGTAAATAAATGTCATGAATGTTAGTTCTGTATTGGTTTTTCTCTTACCCTACTTCCCAAGCTCAATTTGACCATTACAACAAGTTTATTTTGAACATACTTGCAAAAACCAAACGAATAGAAAACATTAACATATGAGTTAGAGGAGTGCTAGTTACTGTGTGTAGTTTTTGGGACCCAAGTCTTCTAATCTCCAATTGTCCACATTCAAACTTTTGTCTCTTAGGTACATTCCAAGTATATCTAGTCTGTATTACTTGAGACTTGAAGCAATAAGTTTGCCTACCTTTTCCTTAAGGAAATCAAGGTATCACAGTGTCCTGCAGAACAAGGATCATAGGGATACATCAACAAGAGATAGGGAAATAGACAAGGTTATTTAGGGAGTTGGAAATCAGTTTCTGGTCCCATTGGTGACTAACAGTAGTAACTTGACCCTTCTGAATCTGTTTCCTCAGTTTCCAAAGAGTGTTATCATTCCCAGGATGAACACCTGATGATGTTATTGTGAGAAGCAAATAAGGTCATGCAAATTTGATGAACTTTTGACATTATTCTATCTAGAATTCTCTTTCTTTTGTCTTTTAAAAAATTAAAGAACTTTATTTTTTAGAGCAGTTTTAGATTCACAGCAAAAGTGAATGGAAAGCACAGAGTTCCTGTATACCTGTTCCTCCATCATTCCCGCAGCATTCTGCCCACCAATGCTTTATATATCAGTCGCAAGAGAATTGTGAAATAGTGGGCCAGTAATGCAGGGCATATGTGTCTGAGATTGCTGTGTACTAAATTGTATGTTTTAAATATTTGCCTTCAAATACATGTTTAAAAGGCAGATTCCTTTCCAAGGAAAATGTTTGGTGATACTAAGCCCAAGAAAAGAAGTAAAGCAAAAAATTAAGATGATTACTTTGTAGACCAAGTGTATCAGTTTATGCCACAAATAAACCTTCTCCTCTCCAGCACCTATCATCCTAGCACACCTTTGCACATACATGTGTTCATTTTGTTCTCAACAGCATAAAGTGCTGCAGAAGGTGACTGTACCCAATGATTTACTCACACATGGCCCTAGTAATACAGACTAGATTTGAGCTTTCTGACTCCACATATAACCCTATCAATTTCCTTATCTATCCATATCTAAAAATTTCATAAGAATTATAAGAATGGAAAAGAAAGAAGAAATCGAAGCATTGCTATTCTTTTCCATGCCCTCAGTTGAGTGCCAGAGATTGTACTCCTCAGCATCGGCTGCCCTTGGCTTACACAATCATGGCCTACTTTAATTATTGTGCAGGCCTGGTCTTACTACACCTAACCTGATGCCTTCATGCTTTGCACAAATGTTAGAAGGGATAGATTTACAGTTAAATCAATATTTAATCTAATGTACCGCTCTTGACTCCATTTGTAAAATGGTGTAGACATCTCAGATAAGAACATAAGTTTGCAAGCTGCATCAAAGCTATTTGCAGAGCAGTAAACTCAAGAAGGAGACATGATCATAAATGCAGAAGAGTGGCAGTTTCCTTAGCAAGGAACAATGCACTATATTTCCTTTCCCTTCCCCTTTTTTATTAGGGATATGGAAAGAGGAGTCAATAGCGATTTAATTTTACCTTTATAAATGAGGCTTGGGATTCCAATAGCTTCAAAGACATTAACCATGAAGAAAAATACTTTAGTAACATGAGTAGAAATTCCTTTTGGTCATATATCATAACATTTAATGGGATATTTTCATTATTTGGGGAAGAAAAGGCCCTATTCATGTCATTTATCATATGTTAAATAACCATATATATATTGAGTGAAACTTAAACTCAAATATTTCATAAATTATGTAAAACTGAAATGTATGGGTACATTTTAAAATGTCCCAAGTCAAATGACTTGTCTAAAGCCATTGAGATTGTAAGGTTCAAATCAGGGATGAAATTCATGGCCTAATCTTCTAGAAACTGGTTGAGCTTCAATTTCTCAGTCTGAGAAGTAAATCATGGTCTGTGGGATGGAAGTGATGAATGAAGTAAGTTTGAATCATAGAGGAAAAAAGAAAGAAAGGAATAATGAAGGGAGGGAGGGAGGGCAGTGGGAGGAGGGAAGAAGAGAGGGAAGAAAACAAAGAAGAATGAAGGAGGCAGGAAGAGGTAAAAGGAGGAGTATATTGTACCTGTAGTGATCTGAAAGTATCAAAGTCTCTTAATAGTAAGTTTTTATGTCTTTCTTATTGAAAAGATCAGACTCAATTTTCATGAACAGTGGACACTGGGCTCCATAACTGTGACATAGGTTGAGTATAACAGAGGCCATCAAACTGAAGGTGAGAAAGATACTTGGTTTGTATTTGCATTTGTATAGTAAGTATCATACTCTGTGCTGACTATATGGCTATTTGAGGAAATTTGGGGGACTGGGAATGAAGTTCTGCCATAAAAACCTAAAATTCATACATTGTAGCAGATGTGTTGTGAAAATATACTCCTTGTCCTGAATTTGACTTGATTTCCAAAGGCGCTAGTAAACACAAGCAACATTAAAAGAAAAAAGAAACAAGCTGGGTTATGTACAGGTACCTACTCCCCACAATGAATGTAAACTTCATGTACTGCAAATGTGTACTAATAAATTTTAAAAAATTTAAAAAGAAATTTTTAAGAGGAAAGAGCAGAAAGGTTCATAGGCTTCTTTCCATGTAAGAAGTGATTCTGATGGTATCCTGAAGTAATAGGCACTTTTTTGATGCTTAGATGCAGGCAGCAGAGTTCACTGATGAAATGCTGATCATTTCATATGCCTCATAGAGTTACTTAATTGTGACTTTATGGTATGAATCCTTTGCTGTGATTTTATTGTCAATGAAACCATGATCATGTATAACATCACTGAATGTGGGACAATAAATTAACACAGGTAGGGTGAAAACACTTCTAAATTAAGTAAACTAATTCACTGAACTTGAAACTTTGGACAGCTTCAGTCTAATGACCTCTTTTATACTCATCCTATGTCACAGTTTTGGGAGCCCTTACTGGTACAAAATCATTTCACTGAAAAAATGCCAAATACCTAACTTTACACAAGTAGCAGCTTTAATGACTATAACATTTTAAACTACATAATACGCTGTTAGTAAGCTGGGCTTTTGTTATAAGCATACAGGCAGGAACACTTTCTCTACCTGGAGGATATATGTTAAAGTACATGTGGGTAAACATTTGTATTTATTTATTTAGAGACAAGGTCTCACTATATAGTTCAGGCTAGCCTTGAACTCACTATGTAGAAGCCCAGGATGGCTTTGAACTTGCATCTATCCTCCTGCCTCAGTCTCTTAGGTGCTGTGATCACAGGCATGTGCCATCACACCAGGCTAATCATTTGTTTTTAAACTGGTGCTTACATGATCCTCTTAATCCTAGTGGCAGATATCTGATTATATCGATGTGCAAGAGAGTATTAGACAAACCAAATGTGGTCAAAGTGAAGCAGAGAACATATAAATAAACCATGTGAGAGTCACAGTCCTTCTTCTATTTCCTCTTTAAAAGCATACATTCCCACTGTGCATATCTGATATTCATTTCATCATATTAAATATAACTAAACAGTCAATTCAAAAAACATGAATTATGTTGTTACTGACTTCTAGTGTGAATTGGGTTGTACCACTTCTGTTGTATTCATCTGAAAAGATTAAAGCAATACATTCTTTAAAATCCATGTCCAAGAATTTTTACTTGGCATCTGATTCATTCATAATCGGTCATCCACTTAGTCAATATATTTATTGACTGAATAGTCTACCTGGTGCTATGGAAGATGTGGCAATAAATAAAACTCTCTGCACTTAGGGACTGCTATGATTTGGATGAATGCGCCCTAAAGGTCCTTACATAAAGGACTGGTTCCCCAGGGCAGTGGTATTGGGAGGCACAGTAGATCTTTATATAGTGGGACCTAGTGGAAGATCCTTCTGTCATTAAGGCCAAGGTTATTGCTGACCCCAGGCCCATTGTCTGTGTTTCCTGGCTCAAGGTTTGAACATTCCCTCCAACATGCTCCTCTAACCAGAAACCCAAACCAACGGGGCCTTCCAATCTTGGATTTAAATCTCTAGAAGTATGAGCAAAAGTAAACCTCTCTGTGCCAGATGTTTTACTGTAGTGACACCAAAATAATACAGAGAAGAGTTTACTTACAGTGAAAAATGACACACTCAGAGAGAGCCCCATGGTATGAGGCAGAATGAGCTAGGAGAATGACACAGTGCTGAGGGGACTGTGAAGAGATGTTTGACTGGAGCTGGTGGAGAAGTGGAGACAAAAGATACCTTGAGGAACAAATGGAATTAGGATGGCTACTGCAAAAGAAGAGAGTTCTTTTGATCCCCAAATGCATTTTCTCCTTCCAGACAAGGGAATCCATCTTTTCTAATCTTACTGTAAGGACGACTACATTAAGACGTGGTTAAGAAAGTGAATCACATGGGCCTAGTAGTCTGTGTTGCATGTTAATTATTTCACCTAGACATGCTTAACTTCATTTAACCATGACAACTAATCCCAAAAATAAAAAACCTAAAATATCTCTTACATATTTCCTGCACTTCCAATGCAAAAGGGACTAAAACTATATAAAAATAGTTATTAAAATATTAGTAAATTTGTCTCATCTACAAAATGGGCATTGCAATTATGCTTGCATTACCTACTTTAAAGTTTTCCTATTCAAATAACATAAAGCAAGTTAAAGAAAAATACAAACAAATAAACTACCCAATAAATATTTTTATGCTCATTCAGAGTCTCTGACTGATTCCTGACCAACACTCCTAATCCAGTGAGTGCCTGACTCTTACTATTGTAACTACCTGTGTAGTTCTGAACTTTGGGGCTTCCAACCTTCTGCCTACACTTGGGATCTTGCCAGTCTTTCTGATTCTAATCTACCATGTGTGGGCTGAGCACAGGGTGCTACTCTGCAGTGCCCTGTTTTACCCTGACAATCATTTCAGGAACCTTATTTCAGGATCAAGTTCCTTCTATTCTACTGCCTTGTTCCTGAACCCCAGCCAAGCCAGGATGTTTTCAGAACTCTTTAACCTGGGTCAGCAATTCCCTATAGCCTCTCAAAATTCCCAACTGACTTTCTCTCACTTCATTCTTAGAAGGTTTAAGTAGTGAAGTGATTCTCAACATTAGCTGTACATAGGAATCTGTATTCATCAGTTTCTGTCACTGTGGCCAAATATCTGACATACACAATTTGGATGAGGAAGGGTTTATTGTTGCTCACTATTTCAGTGGTTTCAGTTTGTGATCTGCTGGCTCCAAGGGATGCCCCTCACCCAAACCTCATGTAATCATGGACATGGCTTAGTCTGGCATTCATGATTGATTTGTTGTCTGGCACTGAGATTGGTGGTGTGAGTGTTGCACCCATCCAGGGGTGGAGCTGGCATACAATGTAGGGGCGGGAAGAAGGCATATCTCTTTCTCTTGCCCAGTTTGTGCTCCTGCAGTTTGTGGCCAAGATGGGAAGTTGCCCCTCAGCCATGCTACCCTGCCTTGGAACCAACTGAGTATGGACTAAAACTTCCAAAAACTGTAAGAAATAAACCTCTCCTTCCCTAATTTTGGGCATCAGGTATTTTGTCTCAGCAGTGAGAGAAAAGTATCTAAGACAAAAATCATAATAAAAGGGGCATGGCAGGAGAAAACTGCTCATTTCTCTGGCAGTTAGAAGCAGAACTTGTTAGAAGAGCATCATAGGGAGACATATCCCCACCTCGAACTAGGTCACATCTCCTAGGAGAACACACCACTATGAACATGAGTGGGTTAATCCATTAGTAAGTATAGCAACCTCATGTTCCAGGAGTCTCAGTCTAGTGAAGTTAATTAAATTTAACCATTACAGGATTCTTAGGTTATTGAAGGATTTATAACTTGAATAAAAAAACAAAAAAATGTGTGAGCATACCCTTCCCCCACTCATTCTGCTGTAATGGGTCTTGAGTAATAATGTCGAACCTATGACACATACTCTTCAGCAGGCTTTTTGTTTCATTGAAACCTCTGAAAGTTTCACCACCATTGGTATGGAGTGTATTTTAAGAATCAGGACTTTTCCCAACTACTCATGTGATTCCAATAATTAGCCAAGATTGGGAACTCCTGATTGAGAACTTCCCAATCAAGTTGTAACTTAGGATTGAGTGAAAATTGGTGATAACCCATCCTTCACCTGCATTGGATGTGGTGACCAGAATATATAACAAAGATGACTCCCAAAAAGCAATATGTTATCAGTACTGGAGCCAAACCACAGGGAGACTGATTCAAAACGGCAGCCTAATTCCACTGCATTACCACTTCTCAGGTAACAGAACTCAGTAAAGAGAGGAACAGTGAGAGTAAGACTAGATATGGGTGTGCTAGGACAGCATTGTTTATATTTTTCCCTTGGGTTTGGGAAGAGGGGAGAAGATAATGGACATGGGGTGCTCCCTTCAGCAAACAAAAATAAAATTCTAATGATCCTAAAAGTTAGCTTTTAGTTTACATTCATTTATTCACATTCACAATTTGGGCTCACTTTGGCCTGGGAAATCTTGATCTTATTCATGTTCAAAATGTTTGATAGGGCTGGGGATATAGCTCAGCAGCATAGCACCTACCTGGCAAGTGTGAGATCGTGAGTTTTATTCCTGGTACCAACAATGTAAAAAAAAGAAAAGAAAAGAAAAGAAAAGAAAAGAAAAGAAAAGAAAAGAAAAGAGAAAAGAAAAGAAAAAAGAAAAGAAAAGAAGAAAAGAGCAGAAATCTTAACAGCCAACTTTTTTATCCTACACATGAGGAAACTGGAGTCCAGGGAAGACAACGATTTATTCAAGGTCACCACAATTTGGAGGCAGAGTTAAGAATAGAAGCAAGCCTTCCCTGCAAACCAATGCCGTGTGCAGGCCACCGCCAGTGGGGAGACAGCCAGACTCCAGAACCTTCCGGTGCATGGGCTGGCAAACAAGAAGTGCCAATTCCCCCACCCCCAACCCCATAAAAGATCAGCTGATCCAGAGAAACACAGGCTGCGATGATAGCTACTGAGGTGAAATGCAATTTGACACTTGTGGTGTTTTGGTGTTTCACTGACCTTGCAGGTCTAGGGCCAGGGGTCTGATCATCTATTTAGAGGACTGTGGTGCACAGTGTGGCATCTAGGGGGGATCTCCTTCTGAAGGTGGTAGCCATTGTTGATTCCCTATTATCTTGTTTTGAGGTCCTGTTTCATTTTCATTGTTTTGTTGGATTAGGTTTTGTTCTATTTTGTTTTGTTTGATTTTGTTATATGCAATGGCATGAGCAGCTATTTCAAAGATAGCAAGATATATATTATGGTAGCCATTTTGGATTTACAATTGTCTTGTTTTGAAGTCCTTTATTGCATTCATTGTTTTGTTCTTACTGGTTCTATTCTGTTCTGTTCTGTTTGATTCTTACTATGTCTGAAGGTATCTGCAACTACTTTGAAGACAACAAGAGACATTATGGTAACTATTGTTGATTTTGTATTGTCTTGAAAGCCTGTATCACTTACATTGGTTTGTTTTGATTGGTTTTATTCTGTTTTATTTTCATTGTTTCTATCCTCTTTAAAAAAAAAGGAATAGAGCACAGGTTTCCTGCCACCATCCAGCAATGGACATAGAATGGAGTTGGATACCAGGTATTTAAACTGCTAATTCAAGAACTATGTAGAAACTTTTCTTAAATTATTGTTAGTAAGAAAATTTCTGACTGATGGCACATATTGTAAAACTCTTCCTCCTTTCCGAGACTATATAGCAAGATACTTTGTTATAGAAAGGAACCCAGCAGTAGAGTGTCAGGTGTTAGATACATATTTTAAAGGGAAAGAGGGATAGAAAATGAGTTCAAGTATTTACTTTCAGTTTTTCATATATCAGAGGAAGACAAGCTAAACAGAGCTGAGTTGACCTGCAGACCCAGTTGGCTAAGGAGAACAAACAAGGCAGTAATAACATGTGACATTATACTGTATAGTTTATAAAACACCTTAAGGTACTGTTATTGTCATGTCTTATAAAAATATGCAAGTCAAGCAAGGGTCACAAAATAAGTAGAAACAAGTTAAACTACTTTAAGAGATGGGGAAAATCACCATCATGGAGAAAATTACCATCATATGAATGTCCTATGGTTCGGAAAAACCAATTTCATAGGTGTCACAACTAAGTGAAGTTAGCAAGATCGTGTGACTTGTCAAAATGACACAAAGATAATGATAAACCAGATCCTAATGACTAAGTTTTTTATTCCACATCCAGAGTTTATTTTACTATCATACCCCACATAGCTCATCTTGGCAAACAAATCTAGACAGGGTGGAAAATCCAGAAAGCTAAAGCCAGCAAGAACAGCACCAAGAAACATGATGAGTGAGCCCGGTTCTAGGCCTGGGTGTGAAACATCTTGGATTGATGGGTAACCAGGGATGGAAGTAGGGCAGAGGTCTGAGATTGAAGTTGGCCTTGGGGAGACAAAAGTGAGTGTTTCTGTACTGTTTCCATGCCCAGGATGAGTGGGCACCGAAAAGCCTCTGAACCAGCAGAATGATATATCTGAAATGACTGCTCAGATATGGCCTCAACCTTACAAAATAACTTAATGGAGTTTTCATTCTGATTAGATAGTTTCAGGCCCAGTTTAGAATAACTGATCACAGTCCCTCTGACTCTTTCACATCCTCTCCCTGGTGAAGGTGGCTGGGATGAGTAATGACAAGACTTAGTGATATAGTCTCATGGTTTATCTCTGTTTTGCTTGGATGAATATTATAAAACATACACAAATTGCTTAAATTAAGAATAAAAGTATTTCTGTGTCTTTTGCCTACGCTGAGAAAATGTTAAGGTAAAATAATACACTTCATTTTAAAGAAAATCACATAAATTGATATTTTCATTTGTATGGACACTGTCCTAGTTACTTTCTTATTGCTAGGACAGAATACTCAACACCCACAAGTTAAAGGAAGAAAGGTTTATTTAGCTCACAGTTTGTAGAGGTTTCAGTCTATAGTAAGTGGGCTCCAAGACAGGGCAGCATGGATGAAGGGCATGACAGAGGAGAAACAGTTTATGGCAGGACAGGC
Organism: Dasyprocta punctata; assembly: GCA_004363535.1. Classification (NCBI taxonomy): domain Eukaryota; kingdom Metazoa; phylum Chordata; class Mammalia; order Rodentia; family Dasyproctidae; genus Dasyprocta; species Dasyprocta punctata. The sequence goes on along the minus strand of RJWM01001914.1, from coordinate 15,605 downwards.
AGAAGATCAAAGCCTTCTTTTCCCTCTTTCTCTTTGTATTCCATTCAGGCTACAAGCCTATTGGTCGTTGCCACCCACACACCCAGGTGGGGCTTCTGCCTTTCAATAAATCCATGCAGCCACTCCCAGAACTATGCTACACCAATCAGTGGACTAATCCAGTCATCACACACACTTATTTCAGTATCACATACCCATGACCCAGCCACCTCTAGGAGTGCTACTGATAAGCACATGAGGCTTTGGAGGGGAACATGTAGATATAAGCCATAACAGATGCTATGAGTTTTCATACTTTGACTTGGAAACAGGAGCAATATCATAACCAATAAAATGGAATGCCTTATATTCCATAAAAGTTTCCTCCATGGAAAAAAGAGATCTTCAAGAAATCTATTTTCCCCATCCTATGAAGATGTTCCTTACTTTCTAAGTGGTGTGTGTGTGTATGTGTGTGCATGTGTATAAATCATCTACATCATTTGAAAGAGGAAAAGGATAGAAGAGCTCAGGAAAGTAAAGGGAAGGGGAGTTATTAATAGTATTCAGAATAAGGTGATTAGAGTTTAATAGGGCAATAGACTTTCACATCATAATTCATTAACATCATGATAGGCATTTTTCTACTCACAACTTCTTCGTCATTGTCTTATTTACTTTCTCATTGCTGGGACAAATACCTGACACCCACAAATTGAAAAAGGAAAAGTTTATTTTAGTTCACATTTTGTAGAGGTTTTAGTCTGTATTTGGCTGGCTCCAAGGCAGGGAAGCATGGCCCAAGTAAAACTGTCCATTGCTTGGCAGGCAGGAAACAGCTGGTCTGTGTTTCATTTTTTTTCCTTTCATACGCCATTCAGGCTACAAACCTATTGGTTAGCACCCCTCATGCTCAGCATAGAGCTTATGTGTTTAGTAAATCCATCTAACCACACCCAGAAGCATGCTAATGCAATCATTGGACTAACCTAGTTACCATGCCCTTCAACCACATTCACACACCCTAAATCCAGCCACCTCTGAAAACACCCACCTATGGTTGCGTGAGGTTTTGGGTAGATATTTATGTATCAAGTTATAACATTCATCTTGTCCTGAATTTGAAAATATCAAAAAATAACAAAATCACATACGATAATCTCAAATAAATGTGTATATGCACATAATTAAGCAGAAAAATTTAAAGATCATAATTTTTAATAGAAGAATTTATAATTGTGCACAAGCATTTGAAGAATAATTGTTAAAACAAAATCACATTATCTTCAAACAGTGTGTATTTACTGACATGATTTTATGCAATGAAGTCGCAAAATAAAATTCTCCATATAGTTATACATTGGAAGTTTTGCATAAGAATTTTACCAAAAATTGAATAAGCTTGTTGGCACCACTGTTTCTTTTCTATATTCACTTATATATGATATTTTTATGATAAGAGATTAGACATTTTGGATATCAATACTGATGACTATGGTGCAATGTTCAATTTCCTTACTAAGGACTGTTTCTTTAAAAACAATAGGAAATTTCCAAGAGTAACTCATCAAATTAAAGGTCATTATAAGCAAATTAGAATGTATTTGGGAGTTGTGTTAATGATGCATGTTAAATACATGAAGTGGTATCTTGGTGTAGAAATACAGTGAATGTCTTTGTTTTCCTGTTTCTTAGTAATGTTTTTCCTATTACATTTGCGTTATTTCTACTTGTTTATATCTTTATGTCATTGAAGGTAGAGAAGTTCCAGTATTGGTTTGGTATACTAGCAATTCACGTCACAAGCAGGAATGAATTGAACTGAATGGACAGGAAAAGATCTTGATGGAAAGTCTTGATGGAAGAGGCTATAGAGAGAATGCTTAGTTTTATTCATATCTGATTTTAAAAAGCATGTATTATTTGGTGCTGATTCAGCACTAAGAATATGGCTTGTCAAAGGAAAATATATAGTTTTGAGGAATGCTTAAAATAGATTAAACTTCATAATAGACTAAACTTCAAAAGCAGCTTAGCAATTAATAAAACTTACACGGGATTTGAAACACTTTATCATGTCTGCCTTTCAGACATGATGCAGAGTCCTGAAGAAAAATGCAAAAAAAACCTTTAAAAATGAAAATCTAATATGAAACATGATGGAATGGGTTATTTTCAGGCAGATGTACTCATTTGTGCGATTTTGTGCCAGCGGACCAGTGACATCCCTCTTATCCTCCTCAACAGTTGTCCTTTCTCAGGAACAAGTAGCTAAATCTGTTCTGCCATATGCATACCTCTCTCTTTTGAGGGGGGTGGTAACTGGGAATCGAACTCACAACCTTGAGCTTGCCAGGCAAGCACTTATGCCGCTGAGCTGTATCCCTGGGTACATCCCTCCCTTAACAAAGATTCACCTTCTCCCAAGACTTTTCTCTAGACCTTTGGCCACACCCTAGAAGGATATGTTTAGCTATATCCTACCCAAACTCAACCCACAAGCCCCAGACGATTGTGCCATTTGGTACACTAGATACCAGAAACTCTTCAGGGCACAAGAGTTGCCTTTTGGCTTCTTCTTTGACTCCTGGAAACAAAGAATAAAGGAACAACTGGTGTCAGTGTGGGTGACTGTCTCAAGTTACATGTTTAGTTCAGCCTCATAAGAGTGAACTGACTTTTTAAAATAGCTAATGGTTTGGGCTGGTTGTAATTGCTCCTTGTAATAGGTAGTAAAAGAGTTTGCTGGATGGAAGCCAAACTCACATTCAGTGGAAAAGCACATGATGATAATTGCTTAGAGAACTTTTACACAGAAGAAAAGAAGTTCGTGACATTTTAACATGAGAAATGACGGTGAAATGTCATTAGGGAATTAATCTTTAACCCATGTGAGCTAGAAAGTTGAGAGAGAAAAAACTAAACCTCTTATTTTATCTGCTTTGGAATGAAAAAAGAAAATCCCAAGGGAGCCACGTTTTCCCTGGAAAGCATGGGGGTTTTCCTGAGCTTGTACCCAGATGAAACAAAAGCTTTTTAAAAATGCACTTTAATGTATATCTTCATAAGTACTTCTCTGTGTTTCAACTGAATAACTATCTGCCAATTCTGTAAGTATACTATTCGTCGTTGTTCTAAACTTTGACATCTAAAGTTGTAGGTATATTTGACAATTGAAAGAAGATAATTGTAAGTTTCTCTTCGCTCTCTTTTTATTATGCAAAATGTAATGAAGACACATTGACTGTCTCTGAAAACATAGCATTCATGGTTGCCATTTGTTCCCATTCTTCATCACCTTGAGAGTCTCTGTGCTTCTGACTTCAGCTATCCCAGGTACTTTGTCTCCTGGGCCCTGTAGTGGTTTTATAATGCTGAGATCCAAGCTGAGTGATTTAATTGCAGTCATTTTAGGGTTATGGCTCAGGAAATACTAATCAAAAAACTTAATAAAATAAAGATTAGGAGGAGTCTTGCTCTTCCAAGTCTTCTTGCTCCTCCAGGCTTCTTGCTCCTAATAGTAAATCAGCCTTTATACATTTGATAATTAACACAAAGCACCTACTGTGTGCCAGAATCTAACGTACTAGAGATATAGAGTTGTGAATAACAGCCTTTCCTAGTGAAGTCTATATACAATCTAGTATGGTAGATCAACATCTGAACAAGTTAGTATAATATAGTACTATGTGAAAAAATGCCATATTACAGAAAAAGTGACAGGACTGCATCAGATAGGAATAAAACAAAGCAAAAACTCAGGATGATCTGAGTGCAAAGCTAATTTATTAGCTTACATCACTAAAACAGAAATATTTCTGTTTTTGTCACCTTCAGTACCTAGACTATAACTGTATTTTGATATAGGATCATTAAAGATGAAATTAATCTAAAAATCAGGTCATTAGGCTGGGAGCTAGTTGAATATGGCTGATGACCTAATAAGTAGAGATTAGGATATAAAGGACACAGAAACATACAGAAGAGAGGCCATGAGAAGACACAGGAAGAAGACAGACATCTAGAGCCAAAGAAAGAGGCCTCAGAAGAAACCAGCCCTGTGAACATGTTGGTGTCAGACTTGTCCAGATTTGTGAGAAAATAAATTTGTACCAGTCCGTGGTACTTTAGTGTACAGTAAATAGCATCCTAATGCAGGATGTCACTTTGGGTTTAATGAAAGCTTCCCACCAACTCTTGGTATTACCCTAAGGGGCACAAAATAGTGCAATCCCTCTCAGACTCCATAATTTCTCACTCCAGTATCCAAGTATAACAAGAGGAACCTTCTAGTAGCTTTTTGCAAGTTTTAAGATCCTCACTTTCTTATGATTTATCACCTTTGTTTGAAGGGCTTCTGTGGGTTGGAGAATATGATGCATGGACTCGCATAAGCCCAATAGGTCACAACCCTGAGGGTTGGTGGGAAAATCAAGCTATATTTGTGGGGATTGGCTATAGAGATAATGAACAAAGATCCAAAGAACAGGATCAAATAAGTCTACTCAGAAAAGCTAAGCAAAAGTAATGTTCTAGAAAATTTTGTTGTGTCTTGGGGAATAAATTGTTCTTTAGAGAAGGACTCAAAGGATAATCCAGACAAAGGAAACAGCACATGTGAGGGCACAAAAGATGTAAAAGAGCCTCTGCTGTGTTTGGTGGGGTGATCAACCTGTCTCACTTTGCCTGGGTGTACCACTGGAAATCGCACATCCTACAAACTCCCTTAATCCCAGAATAATGGGTCTAATTGCCTATGACTGTGTTTATTGTAAGATATAAACCCTATATAGCTTCTAAATCCTGGTTATATTGGGAAGGTTAGCTACCCTATGTCTAGGGAGTTAGGAGCAAGGCTTCTATAGTGAGCAGCTAGAGATAAGATTAGAAAGGTTAGTTGAAGCTAATTGTAAACTAGCATGGACTAGAGAAAACACATGTAGAGTTCCTTTGCCATTTTGAAAAAGTTAGTAGGACATTACTCCACAGAGGTAGAGAGACTTGGTATTGATCAGATTAATTCTATGAACACTTTACAACTTTACCTCTTTCAAAAAGTTCATAGAAGTTGAGAACTCTGTGGCATTTGGGAGGAGCAACACATTCCAGGTCAATTCTTCTGTCTTGTAGCTTCTAACTTTAATCCTAATGATCAAAGATCAGAATTTTTCTGAGCACATTGTGGGACTCCATTAATATTAGTTGATTTTTGGTTAACAGACTTTTAGTAACTGGAATTGTCCATTTACTTTTAACTGTCCACTCTGTGTACTTACCCCTTAAAAAAGGGGGGGTGTTGTTTGTTTGTTTTTGTTTTTGCTTTTTTAACTTTTCATACCTTCATCTCCAACCACTCACCTATGGCTTCAAATCCACTATATCTACCACTTTGCTGCTCACCTTTTTGCCAATATTCCTCTTGTACCTACTGCTTTCTACTTGCTGAGAATGCTGCCATTCCCCCGTCATCCGAGGCCATTCTAGGAAACATAATATTGCCTCTGAAAAGAAGTGACTGAAGAAAATAAGTTTGCTGCCTCAATGTGTTTACTGTTGCTGTATAAGCATTCTTGTGACTAGGTCATTAATAAGGAAAGCAAATTTATTTTTCACAGACATGACGACTGGGGATTGCAGTGTTAAGGACCACATCTGTAGTCCATCAAGTTCTGAGGCAGCACAGGACACCCCATGGCGAAGGGGTTCATGGGAAATATCCAATCTGGCCTTCATCACAGAACAACTGTCCTGAGAAGGCACTCATTCCTTTGTGCATCCCCGAACTCTCTAATCTATGAATGGATTAAATCAATGGAGTAATCAGCTCTGAAAGACTGAGTTTCCATTATCCAATGACCTCCAATGGTTCCACCTTCAAATATAACTAGTATTTAATTTTAGGGGTTAAATTTCCAACAGGCAAGTTCCAGGGAATGAAACTTCAAACCATAGCATTCAAGAGCAATCAACTTTTACAGTGACCTCATATTTATAAAAAAAAAACTATATAAATATTTTCACATGTATGAAAATGTGTAGGAAAAGTTTCTAAAGCATGAATTTCAAACTTTAAATAATTATTGTCTTGAAGGTTTCTGATGGGAAATGGAGATGAGTTATGGTTTTAATTTTCATTTATATACATCTTTATTTTCTAAATATATATGTATATAAATATATTTATGAATTTATATATTTTATGTTATATATTTATGCTTATTTATATTTATTATATACCATATATAAATATAGTATGTTTATATATTTAAATATATATGACAGTTTTCCAGGAAAAGATAGAACATGTTAACTATAGTAAATTAAACTTGCAGCAAATATAAAAAGAAATATAAATCCATGTGGAATGTCACCACCAAGGGTGTCACTGTTGGCAGCCTGGAGTACGGCCTGTCAGGCGTCTCCTGGGCACCAGCATTGCTGTGGATACAGAAACTGCCCTAAAGAGCCAGCCGCAGCCTGCCTTGCCTCACTGCCCTCCCTTCTGACCAAGACCCTCAGTAAATGGCAAACCCCTCCCTTCACTTCTGCAGAAGCAGGGCATGTGGAATGTCACTCTCCATTTCCATCGCCATCACCCTCATGGAGGTTCTCATTACTGCTCCCTGCTCTGCAGAAATAGTCTCCTATCTCGTACTTCTTTCCTTGCTACCTCCTTGCATTCAATCTCCCACAACCTCCAGATTAATCATCCTAAAGCCTAGCTCTGATCATGTTATTGCCTTTTTCAGAAACCTTCAGTGACTCCCCCAGCACCTATAAAAGAACTGCCAAACTCCATGATGTGGACTAAAACTAAACATTTTTCCTTTTCCCTTGAGAACTTCTTCCCCTCAGTTCTTATTTATAATGTCTTCTCTAAGAGGAATATCATTCCATCCAAATGTTTCCATTCATTAAAATTCTCCTCCAGATAAATACACAGATGTGAGAAAATATTTGCAAAATAATACTCATTGCTATAAAATCTGGTAGGTAAAACTCAAAGCCAACCTGAGTGTCCACCAATAAAGGCTGATTAAATAAATTATGGTGCATGTAGATGTCCAAAGTAATATACTTTAGCTATTAAAATAATATATCTTATTACACAGAAATGGAGAAAAATCTGCAAAATACTGTCAATCAAGTGTACATTACAGGATATAATTGTAATTGGTTTTTATTTGTTTCAGTTTTGGAGATTGAATTTAGGCCTTTGCACTCAGCTACTTCTCCAGCACCACTCTTCCCTCTTTTTAATTTTGAAACAGGTGCTCACTAAGCTGCTAAATTGCCTAGGGATGAAACTCACAAGCCTCCTGCCTCAACCTCACAGAGTGCTAACCCTACATGTGTGTGTACCATCATGCCCAGTTTTTTTGTAAATGCTTTTTAAAATGCACATATTTGTAGCACTTTCTGGGAAGACATCATCAAATAATAACAGAGGTAAATTCTAGTTGATGTTGAAATTAGTTGATGTTTACATTATTCTTCTTGGTACTTTTCTATTTAATTTTAGTTTTTGTAAACACAACCACAATTTTAGAAGCTATCATTTACAGGGAGATATTTGCCAATTACTGTGCTCAGTGTTTTACAAAAAAATTAACACAGTTTTTATGTCAAAAATTTGAGAATAGTATCATCACTTTCATATTACAGAAATGTAAACAGCATCAACAGGGTGAAGAGATGTTCCCAGGTTCATATTTCTAGTGAAAGACAGAGATGGGAGTGAAATTTATTTCTTACTCCAAAACTCATACTCATGGGCTTTATGGTACCTAGTGATACCAGTTTTACAAAAAGAAAAAGCTAATAAAATATGTTCCCCCAGTCTTCTAAGGTTATTGCTTAATTGTTCTGCAAAGCTTTCCTTTATCCCCATATCCAGAAGTGTCACATCATAGAAAGATGAGAATACTATGAGAGGACTGTAAGACAGACACACAAAAGCTCACACAGTTTTTATTTTTTTGTTATAAATAGCATCATTCTGTATATGATATTAGTCTATGAATTAATTGTTTACATTTGAAAATACATTCTGGACATCTTTCTGTTTCTGTACATATTTAACATCCTCAATTTATTTGTTAATAGCTCATACTAATGCATTCTACAAATGTACTGTAGTATTTAACATGCTCCCCCATGAATAACCATTTATGTTGTTCATAAATTTTGCTATTACGAACAATACCACCATGGACATCCTTGTCTTACCCTACCTGTGCACATGTGAGGTAGTTTTTGCAAGATGGATTTCCAAAATCTAGGTTAAAAAATATGAATCTTTTCCTGCATCAGAATTTCTAAAAGTTCTAGCATTAGTAAGAGAATCTAACCTAGTAACCTATTGATTGTCTTTTGTGGCCTTATCAGGCCTTGACAGCTGTTGGTATATATGTTATTCCAACACTCCCAAACCGATCTAGACTGTGAACTGTGTGAGTTCTGGAGAAACCCTTAGCCAACAGTTGCTGTGTAATCTTGCACAATAAATGTTATCTCTAGTGACTCCTTTTTCTTTTTCTGTGAAGGAATACCATTCCAATTGCAACTGCATTTTAAACTGTAAAGGTAAGAATAATGTTTTACTATTCTGACATCTTAAATTTTGAAAAAAAAATACGCATACCATAAAGGATTATCTTTCTGCATTGAAAGTTCAAAAGGTATGGTGATAAGACCATATTATAAGCATTTATAAAATTCCATGGTAAAGAGTTAATTATGGTTCATTAAGTCCCCTTATGCTTTTATCCCCTTTAGTCACTGTATTTCCTGTAAATGGAATTTACGCCAGGACTACGTTAACACCATTTTACATTCTGCTGTGCTATTACCCACTGAGCTTGAATCAATTGAATGAAAGAGGCCTTTTCAAGCGTATTGATTTTCATTTATCCAAACTCATCTGTTTGCTTTGCTGCATTCTCATACAAGAGAACAGGACATAGCTAACCTTCTCCATGGTGTTACATTTTTCCTTAAGCATTTAGCACTAGAATAGACATATGATAAACATTGGCATAAAAATTGCAGAATTTTTACTGGAAACCAGGTTTTTATGGATGACACAAAGCCTAAATCTGTTCATCGTGTCAAACAAAATGCTACCTAAATGAAAAGAGTATAGTCACCCATATGCAGACGACCACTCTCAAAGCCCCGAGCAATCTCAGATGAGGGATTCTCTTCCTTCCCCAGAAATTGGGTTAAAAGAATGGAGCACTGGAATGCTGTCTCAACAGTGATTCTTCTAAGTGCAAATTTTGCTCATATCAGGAAGCTAAGTTTTTTTCTATTGTACTCTCCAAAGACACATTCCTGCTTCTTTAGCCAGGAATCAAACTGAAAATCTGAACAAAAAGAAAGTGTACAAAAGAGAAAAATAAATGTTTTTGATGTACAGATATACTTTTCACAATCTTTTCCTGTATTCTTATCTTGATATTTGTGAGTGAATGTGTGTGTGGAGGGAGGGGAAGACAGAGACAGGAGAGAATTTATACTGACACATGGTTACGATTTTGGAAGTAGAAAGCATTTCTAACAATTTTGCTGGAATAGTATTATTCACTGGATAGTATTATTCACTGTGCAGATATTCATTGTATGAATAAATGAGTTGTCCTAAGTTTCTAGTTAAATACATGTCAACTTCTGCTCAGGCAAATACTGAAATTTATTTACTTTGGGGACAAATATTGTCTAAGGTGAATTCAAGTTCAATATATCTCTTGACTTGTGATAATTATTTCTATACACTAAAATAAGATTCTATGTTATGGTTAATGAGTACACGTTATCCAGTGCCACAGCAAGCTAACTATAAAACTTTTTTTTATCCTTAATGCTGTAAAGGATAATCAGAGCTGATTCAATTAAGGTCTGATTTTATGTGTTGGCATAAATGTTGGCTGTGCCTGCTTCCTTGTTATGAAATAGGTGAAAAGAATTTATTTACAAAAGTCATTTATAAAAACATACAAAGAGCAGATATTATTGATTTAAATAAAATGAACAATTAAGTTTAACAAAAGTTTAAATATGACCTTGAACAGTAATGGGGCTAATTATTTTCCCTCCTATACTTCTAAGTCATGTGTGGTGTTGTAAATTTCTGAGATGATTTATAGAAACAAAAGTTAGAAAAAAATTTTTTCATTTCAAAAATGATTACATTATGGCAAACAGAAGCATTTGGATGCTATTTATTTAGTTATTAGGAATAAAATAGAAATTATCTTCAAGAAGATTACAATCTACTAGAGAAGAGGAAATACATGCCAGCAGTATTCTGCAATCACTAAGAACGTGGATCTAGGATCTCAATGACTTTGAGTTCCAACTTTGATACTTACTTCTGACAAGATTTGCTGTGGCTTAGTTTCCTAATCTGTACAAATGGCATAAATAAAATTGATCTCATAGAACTGACATGAGAATTAAAAGACTAGAAATTTATGAAAAGTTGCCTGTCAAAAGGAGAGTGCTCCGTAAGTGGTTGCTATTTTAATGATGTATTGTTTAAGTGACAGGTGAATATACTATAGGGATATGGCTCAAAAAGACATGCAATTGAAACAGATTACTTTTGCCTTAATTTCAGAGAATAGAGCTCTTATAACTGTATTGCTTGGTCTGTCAATACCTTTAGGCAGAGGTAGGATGTGAACTAGAGATTGACAAAGGAAGGATTTCATTCATTATAGAATGAAAGGTAACAGGCACTACCACCAGCAGTAAAACAGTAAGTCACATATTCTAAGTATTTCTCCTTAATTTTTTTGTCCTTGATTAATTACTACAGTACTGTTTTCTTGTGCTTTTTCAAATAGTTTTTCTGGGTCTCCTTTCTTGGACCCACTTCTGCCTGTTTTTAAAATTCATTTTCAATAACAAACAACATTAAAATAAAAGAATAAAAGTGTCCCAGTAACATATAACCTTCTGTTGATATTTTGCTGAAATTCTCACCAGACACTTCTGTGTCCGTCTTTCTGTCTCTGTCTCTGCGCACACACACACGCACAAACTTTTCATCTTATTTTTTCCACTCAAAAATATGTAGTATGTCGTACATATCTTTCCATGTCAAAGAACAACTTCAAATTCCCAACACCACAAAAAGAAAAAAAGAATGACTTCATTATAATTAATTGACCATATCACATTTGATTGATTTTATCACAATTGATTATATCACATTTACTAAATATTAACATAATTTAAGAAACCCTCACATGAGCATTTTACTTTTTTTCTAATCTTTCTCTAAAAAACAAAAGTATTACAGTATTATGATGGCCATCTTTGTATGTTCATTTTAAAGTACTTGTATGATTCTACTTATTCCCTTAAGAAAAATTTCCAGAAGTGAAACAGGGTGACTATAGACAATTTTGGTATTTACACCTAAAACGGCAATTAAAATAATCACATATTAATTTTAGAAGATTTTTTTAAAAAAAGAACTACCCCATCTTAATTTTCATGAATACATTAAAAAGTATCCTATTAAGTTTAATATTCCAAATTTAGAGTTAAGAAATAACATATAATTGGAAATAATTTTTCTAATAAATAAATAATATTAAATTTCAAATAAATATTTTTTCTGCATAAAACAATGCCTTATAAATAATAGAAAAAATTATGAAAGGAAAAGACTTCTACAAGAAGTCTTGCCAATTAAACTAACAAAACTTTTTAATTTAAATGCCTGACTACACAATTAAATTAATTAATTTTCTAGCACAATTGCCTGACATTTTGATGAGTTATTGTGGAGTGTTGAGCTAATCCAAGTGATTTTAAATCTCTTGTTTAGAGGACCTGTAAACTAGTACTCATTTAATTCATTCTATGCAGCTTTCTTGCCTTCTCATTTTTTCTACAAACATATTGAATAATCTAGTTTATTTTAGTAATCAGTTTTTTGGTTGTAACACTTGTATATGCAGTTTCCTGTCACTGTGACCTCTGTTGCTTGGTTTCTCATCCTGTTAGCACTCTTTGATATTTATAAATCTGGTTTATTTGACAGAATCTGTATCATTTTGTTGACATAATTTTTAGCCTTATAATACACTGATTTTGATAATTCAGCTCTATTGGAATGTGTGTTCCTTTATGTGAATCTAATTCTTAAACCTCACAATTCCCTTATATCATGTAAAACCTTAGAACTGTAAACATTCTGGTTCAGTATTTCTCAATGTTTGGCCTTCAAAGTACATGTGCTCCAGGTAATATCAAATATGTTATCTAAAACTGGAATATTTAATGAGAGTATAAATGCATCTGGGAAACCTAGGGTGAAAGTATTTTTGCTGAAGAACATCAAGAACCCACGTATGCTAAAATCCTATATTCATCCATTAACACAGTTTTGATGTTTAAATTCATTTTTATAAAGTGCCTATTAAAAACACATTATCTGTACCTCAAGCTAGACAAGCAAAGAATTTTTGATGCAATCGCCTTATTTTGCATACAAGAAAACAGATTCTGGTTAAACAACCTCAATATTCTAAGGAAAATAAAATTTTTAATTCATTTTAAGATAAAATTATAAAATTACTTATTTTAAACTGGCTGCAGTTATACGTACGTGGAAGATGCATTGCCAGTCAATAGAGAGATCATGTTTATTTTTATTAAAGGAACAATTATTAGCAACTCTGTTCTTTACATTCATAAACAGATCAGTTTTAAAACTTTGCAACCCATTGGACCAATATTACTGAAAATATTGAATATTGCACCAAAATGTGGAATATAAAGTATTACATACATTAGAATAAGAAGGTGAAGTGGGGATAAAGTTTTAAGTGTTTCAAAGCTATGGTGCTATATTGCACAATGAATAAAGCTACCTGAATTGAAATTCTAGGGCTGACACTGCCATACTAAAGCTAGGCTTGCACTATAATTTAAATGTAATGACTAGTTAAATTCAGAGAGAAGTCAGGCAATCTTTTAACTTCTCTGAGCTCCCAATTCATGAGAGTACCAATAATAACTCCTCACAAGGCAGTTGTAAGAATATAATTAGATTTTTGATATCAAAATTTATAACATCCATTTGGCAGGTATTTGTTTTCCTCCTTGGGGACAGAATTGTGCAGGAGCAGACAGAACTTTGAGGAAGGCCTCCACAAGCAGAGGACAAAAAGTAAACTTGGGAAAGCCAGGAGTTTCACTGAACAAACAGATCTTCCTCAACTCTATACTGAAATTTAGGAATGAGTCATTGATGGACTTTTTCACATATTCAAGGAACAGGTGATTGCTCCATTATTATAAACTATTCCAGACTACATCATGTGGAAAAAGCTGCCCAGTACAAACCATAAGACACATATAACGCAAAAGTATTTCAAAGAATCAGAGGTCTACTCCCCATATTACTATAAATATTAAAATGTTAAAATAGCCCAAAGAATTCAGCATACACTCAAATAATAACCTAATAATAACCAAGTAATATTTATTCTACTAATGCAAGGATAATTTAGTACAATGAAATATTTGAACCATTCATTAAATATGAAAATCCATATAATCACCAACAGGTACACAAATTAATTTATAAAATTTAATACCATTCTTCAAAAAAATAAGGATTAATAAATGACACTTAAGTGGTATTGTATAAACTATTAATTCAATATTAAATTATGAACTGCCAGCATTATTATAGAATAAATCAGAAACAAACAAAAAGATTGCAGTCACTATTATCACAATGACATTCATAAAAGGCAAATATTGCTTAACATGCAGGATGAAGTTCTGATTCTGTTACATATATGTGATATATATGAGTATATATCATATATATATATATATATATATATATATATATATCAAAGCATTATGTTATGATAAAGAAGCTAGACTCAAGCCAGTGTAGTGGCACATACCCATAATCCCAGAATTTAGAGAGGCTGAGGAAGGATTATGAGTTGAAGTCTCATCTAGGCAGTTTACTGGTAGAATACACTTGGGTCCAATACCACATACTAAAATAATAAAATAAAAACTTAAAAACCTACTCAATACATGATTTTATTTATATAACTTCTGGAAAAGACAAAACTACAAGAAAAATAAAATAACCAAAATCCAGTAAGTGCTTTTCTGGATTAGGGAAAAAGGAAAGATATTGCTGACAAAAAGGCATGGGAGAATTTTTGAGGATAATGATGGTCATAACTTGGTAAGTCAGTCCAAATTTATAGAAAATTGTATTTTGTTATTATGAATTATATCTCAATATGCAACAAAACAAAACATGCACACCCTTAAAAATGAGTGAAAACTTAAAAGTCTTTCCTGGAAATGATGTTTTGTATTTTAGCATCACAAGATGTTCAAATGTATTTTAAAGCAAGAGAATAGAGGCAGTGGCTCATATGCAAGAAGATAGCAAACTTAGGAATATGGAAGATGTGAACACAAAGAAAACCCATCCCACATGATAATTAAATATATTCTAAAGGAGCGTCACCAAAATAAAGGAGAAAAGAAAGATTCCTTAGATATTTCTGACAGAATACTAAGTATAGAATGGTTTTCCATTTAGATTTAGAACACATGATTTACAAAAAAATTAATTTTGTATAGATTGTTAGGTAATCAGTACAAAATCTTAAATATTAAATCATTATCCAAAAGTCTAATAAATTTAGAAATATTATAAATAATCATAAAAAACTGATACACTGTCTAATAACATGTACTCTCATTAAGCAAAATCAAAAAAGAGAGAAAAACAATGAGTGGAAGATGGTATTCAGCAAATATTGGACAGGATTTATGCATTTGCCACCCTACAATGCAATATTAATCCCAGCACTCAGGAAGCTGAGGTAGGTGGAGTGTTGTGAGTTTGAGGCCGACTTGGGCTACAACGTGAGCGCAAGGCCAGCCTGAACTACATAGTGTGACCCTGCCTCAAAAAACTAGGGCTGGGAGTTTGGTTCAGTGGCTTAAGCGCCGTCTGGCAGGCACAAGGTTGTGAGTTTGATTCCCAGTGCTGCAAAAAAAAAAAAAATAATAATATTAATAATTAAAACTGCACAGTTGATAACTGGGTGAAACAACCATATCAGCCACCAAAAAAAAAAAAAAAAAGGTAAATGTAACTAGTAAACCAAACTTAGAGAAATAAGTTAAGTAGCAATTATAAAAATACACATTATCTTATCTTAGTATGTTATCTTGCTAAGTGACAGGGACACTCATGAGCTCTTTTCTAGTTGCTGAGAGTAAAATTTGTTATATTTATAAAGAGATATCTGAAGAATAAAAGCATCCCCTGCTCCAGTAATTTTTTATCTTTATTATTTCAAATAAAGAAAAATAATATTTCCATAATGGTTCATTTTAGCATTTTTATCGCAGCGGAAAAGTGAAATCAATTTGAATGTTAACTTTTGTACTAGACAGAATACCATGCAGGCATTATAATTTTAATTATGCAAATTATAAAACAGCATGGGAAGTACTTGTTATGATCTTAAATGAAATAATCATAATACAAAATTGTCTGCATATTAACTATTCAACTGTATTTTTAAAGAATCATGTGTAGATAAAATACTGCT